>JAVJIF010007657.1:0-261923 GCA_038442645.1 Agave tequilana
ATATACGCTAAGCATTAAGTACAACAAGTATCAGATTACAACACACAGCGTGGTGTATTCATATGCCAACATACAAAAGATAAATACAAGTTATACCAGTTATGATAAGCAACATCACTATACATTGTCCTTTATCACAACCCAAGTCCAAAATGACAAAATACAATCAAAAATACAAAAATGCTCACGTGAGGATGGGGATCCCGTGAACAAAAAGAAGAGTCGGCACTATGGGACTAGAGCTGGTCAGCCTGCTCAGAAAAGTAAGCCCGGTCCTCTGTGGAAGGCTCCACTTCGTTCCAAGCCTCGGAATCTGAATATGCAAATCCAAAGGGTCAAGACAGAATACAAGAAATAAAAATAGCCAAGTGACAAGGATCATGAATAGAGATAAAGAAGTAATACTAAGTAACAGTGCGTGACAAGAGACGTAAACTAAATACGATAAAGACATATGCAATAATTCTACAATGGACGTCTTATTTTATTACTTGTCTTACTGTGATATCTAGCTATGTGACCCAGCGTCCCAGAGCACATAGATCCATATCATAGTAAAGCAAGGTTGTTATTGGAAACAGCGGTTGTATCGACGAAACTATGTTTACAGTGGGTCCCGTGCATGCCCGGGACCACGGCCCAGTATTGTTCCGTTGCTTGAAGACGGAACCTGCCGCTAGGCTAACAGGAAAGTCATGACAGTAAACAGGAAAGGGAGGAAGCACTCCCCTCGGTCCCCTGAGTACGCAGGTAAGACCGGAAACATGGTGCACATCCTAATACCACTGTAAACACGAACACGTATCGATATCCGCATATTTCCCCTGTCCCCCATGTAAGTTGGTGTATTTTAATAAAAGTCGGGTACATCATGCTTGGTGTTTTAGGGATAGCATGAAGGGTTGGTGGTACTTCACATTTTAACGTGTTATGAATAACAATATGCAACAACATGTCATGAGGCATAATACAGTAAAGTCCATCAGGTAACAAGTCATGTAGTACAGGTATGAAGCATAACAAGACTAATGTAATATACATGCATCAGGGAAAAATCAGAAAGTCAAAAGAAAAGGAGTCAGAAATCTGTCCCAGAAAATTAGGCTCCGGTCGACCTCCGGTCGACTGCCGGTCGACTGGTGATATAACTGGCGGCGAGTCCGGTCGACTGCCGGTCGACCGTACCGAGTGCGTGAGCTCCAGATTTTGGCCGGTCGACTGCCGGTCGACTGGTCCCCTAATTTCCTAAGCCGGTCGAGTCTGCGGTCGACTGCCGGTCGACCGCCAGCTCAAATCCGTGCACATTGTGCACATCGGTAGAGTGATCGGTCGACTGCCGGTCGACCGATCCTCTGAAATAGGCTGCTGTTAAGGCAGAAAATCTGATTTTCACAGGGGTTGTTTCTAACAGTTTAAAGGTGGGATTTTATGGCATTATAGGACCTGATCTACTACTACAAGCACACTAAAACAGAGAATAGCCATGGTGATTAATATGTTCACATGGGAGAGTTGGATTTTGCGTGTTAATGACCAAAAATAGGATTTTTAGGTTATAATAGTACTAGGATCTCTACCCTAAGTATGTGGGATATTAGCTAGGTCTTGGTGAGTAAGAACTCACCTGGATGTGCTGGTTTAGAGTCTAGATCCAAGGATGGAGATGGTGAGGGCTTCAATCCACACTTGTAGTTGAAGCTAGGGTTGAAGAATTGCTCTCCTTGGTGTTGCCTTGGAGTGATGGTTGAATTGAAGCTCTAGATGAAGTCCTTGATGAATCCCTTGTGATCTAGGGGTGGTTGTGAAGAGATTGGGTTGATTGGAGCTAGGGTTTGCTTGAGGAAGGAGAAGGGGATTTTGGAGAAGATTTCTTCTCTTGTTTGAAGAAATGAGAAAAAAAAGGGAAGTTTGCAAATGATAAGAATTTATAGTTTGGGATTTATGTGAAGGGGTTGGGATTAATGTGAAAGAAAAGGGTTTTCTTGCAAATTGTGGGGGTGAGGTGTCCCCTCACTTGGACACATGGCCGGCTGAGGGAAGGAGAGAGAGTTAGTGGGGTTAGGTAGGAGGGTGAGTGGGAAATGAGGTGGAAATGAAGTGGAAAAGGAATTTTGTAATTTTTTTTGGAAAAATGCCCGAAATTTAGTATTTCGGATGGTCTGAAAATTTTACCAAAAATCAAGAAAATATTTTTGAAGACCAATGGTGAAATCGTTTGAAGAAATACTGTATAGATTTTTAATTAAAAATCCCGGAATCAGTTATTTACCGACTCCGAAAGAATTTTCATAAATTTATAAAAATCTCAGAAAAAGAGTATAAGCAGGAAATATGATTCTAAGCAATAAAGTCTAAAGGACTTTCTAAAAATTCTAACAGTTTGGAAGATAAAAATTCGGAATCGGTCAGCGATACTGGCCGACACCGGTTTTGAAGAAATTCCTTTTAATTCCAGAAAATTCCAGAAAATCACATAAAATCTAAAATATTAGAAAATGATATTTGAAATTAAAATCGGTCAAATACGGAAGGTAAAACGGAAGATACGATCGAAAGACGGAATACGTAGCTAAGTACGTATTTCGGAAGAGGGGTATTACAATCTACCCACCTTACAAAAATTTCGTCCTCGAAATTTCATAAGGTGAAAGATAACAGGAAAAGCAACAGATAGATACGGATACAAGGAAAGATAACGGTAAAGAAGAGTAGAAGAAAAGAGTCTTACCCAATAAAGATGTGAAAAGTTGAGGATAACGATCCCGGATAACGTCCTCACGCTCCAAGTGGCCTCTCCTGGCGCATGCCTGTTCCATGACACCAATACCAATGGATAGCTCTGTTCTTCAGTGTCTTGACATCTCCTATCCAGAATGGCCAACGGCTGCTCTTGGTATGATAATCCGGTTGTAACTCAGCTCAGAATGATCCAGAATATGGCTGTCATCCTGACATACTTCCTCAAATAAGACACGTGGAAGACATTATGCACCCGTCCAAAGATGGCGGTAATGCCAATCTATAGGACACATCTCCCACACGATCCAGGATCTCGAATGGGCCAATATATCTCGGACTCAGCTTCCCACGTGTACCGAACCGGATCACTCCTCTGGTAGGTGATATCCTCAAGAATACATGATCTCCAACCTGGAACTCCAATGGCCTTCTCCGAGTGTCTGCCCAACTCTTCTGCCTACTCTGAGCAGCCCTGAGATGATTTCTGATAACCCTGCTTTCTCTGTAGTCTGCATCAGAATCTCTGGTCCCAAAAGACTCCTCTCACCGACTTCATCCCAACAAATCGGTGATCGGCACTTCCTACCATACAATGCCTCAAAGGGTGCCATCTTAATACTTGCCTGGTAGCGTTGTTATATGAAAACTCAGCCAAGTGAAGATGGTCTTCCCAAGATCCCCCAAAGTCAATCATGCAAGCCCTCACATATCTTCAAGGATCTGGATAGTCCTCTCAGATGTGTCCGTCTGTCTGAGGATGATAAGAAGTACTGAATTTCAGACGAGTTCCAGACTTTCTTGGAGACTCTCCAAATGAGATCTGAATCTGGTGTCTCTATCTGACACAATACTAACTGGAACTCCATGCAGACGAACCACCTCCTTCATATACTTATCTGCCAGAACCTCTGTCGACTGGCCTACCTGAATGTATGAAGTGAGCTGACTTGGTAAGGCGATCAACTATCACCCCACACCGCATTATTACCCCTGGGACTCCGAGGTAACGCCGTCACAAAATCCATGGTGATATGCTCCCACTTCCATTCGGGTATCGGCAAGGTTGAAGAAGTCCAGCTGGTCTCTGATGCTCGATCTTTATCTGCTGGCAAACCAAGCACTTGGCAACAAACTGGCTATCTCCTCTTCATAGCATTCCACCAAAAGTGCTTCTTCAGGTCCTGGTACATCTTGTTTCCCCCAGGGTGTATAGAATAAGCTGAACTGTGTGCTTCCTCCCAAAATCTTCTGTCTGACTTCTCCTCGGGGACACAAAGTCTATCTCCAAAATACAATGCACCATCTGTGAATGCAGATATCCGACCTCAATCCAGCCTCCACCTGAGCTCTGAATGTCAGCAATCTGGGGTCCTCCTTCTGAGCTCCCTTGATCTCCTCTATCAATGATGACTGGATCTGTAAAGCCATGAACTGCCCGGCCTTATCACCTCCTCGCACTAACATCAAATCCAACCTGATGAATTCCTGAATCAACTCTCTCTGCTGAGTAAGGTGGACTAGCACTCTGTTCTCCGGCATCCTGCTCAGTGCATCAGGAACGGTATTGACTTTGCCTGGATGATACTGCAAGTCAATGTCATAGTCTGCCATCAGCTCCAGCCACCGCCTCTGCCTCATGTTCAACTCCTTCTGTGAGAATATATACTTGAGGCTCTTGTGGTCTGTGTATATCAACACCTTGTCTCCCAGAAGGTAGTGTCTCCAGATCTTTAAAGCAAATATCACAGCTGCCACTCCAAGTCATGAGTTGGGTAATTCCTCTCATGAGGCTTCAACTGCCTAGATGGGTGAGCCTGGTCAACGGAGCTGCAAGTCTAGAGAAATCCTGGACAAAGCGTCTGTAATATCCGGCCAGTCCAAGAAAGCTCTTATCTCGGTCACCGTCTTCGAACTGGCCAATTCTGCACTGCCTGGACTTTACTAGGATCAACGGAAATTCCTTCTGCTGAAACTATGTGTCCAAGGAAAGCCATGCTGTCCAACCAGAATTCACACTTGCTCCTCTTGGCATGAAGATGCTCCTGCTGAAGAGTCTGCAACACAATCCTCAAGTGCTCTGCATGCTCCTTATAACTCTTCGAATAGATCAGGATGTCATCTATAAACCCACTACAAACGATCCAGGTAAGGAGAGAACACTCGGTTCATCAAGTCCATGAAGACTGCAGGGCATTTGTGACTCCGAAAGGCATAACTAGAATTCATAGTGGCCATAACGGGTCCTGAATGCCGTCTCGGAACATCCTCCTTCTTCACCCTCAGCTGATGGTAACCGACTGCAAATCTAACTTAGAAAATACACGGGCTCCATGAAGCTGATCAAACAAGTCATCAATCCGGGGCAAGGGATACTTGTTCTTGATGGTGACCTTGTTCAAACTCCCTATAACATAACAAAGCCTCTTACCACCATCCTTCTTATTTGCCAAGAGCACTGGAGCTCCCCATGGTGAAGTGCTTGGCCGAATCAATCCCTTGTCCGAATACTCCTGCAGCTGCTGCTTCTTCAGGATCTCCAACTCCGTCGGTGCCATCCTGTATGGAGCCTTAGATATAGGAGCTGTCCCTGGAATTATAATCAGGAGAACTCCACTATCTCTCTCGGTGGAAGTCCTGAAATCTCAGCAAAGACTTCTGGAAATTCATCCCACACTGGCACTCCCTTCGAACCTCCGAAGTGGTCATCTGAATCTTCTTCTTAGCAGGCTTCACCTCTCCGCTAAACTGGAACTCCGGCTGACGCGGGATTCTGAAATTGATCTTCCTTCCTCTACAGTCAATCACTGCATAGTACTGACTGAGCCAAGTCATGCCTAAGATTACGTCGTACCCTTTGGTGTCTAGTACGAGCATATCTATGGCCAAGGTCTTCCCACAAAGCTCCACTGGACAGTCAGCACAAACTCTAGAAGATACAACTACCCCATTCCCAGTACTTATCTCCCACTTGTGGTCTAAAGCCTTAACAGGTATGGAATGAACAGCCACAAAATGGTCGGAGATATAAGTGGGATGCACCCGAATCGAAGAGAGCGAGAACAGGTATAGAATGAACTCTGATGTTACCTGTAATCACCTCCTCTGAAGCCTCAGCCCTCCTCTGCTGTCAGGTTGTAGGCCTGACCTCTGCCACGCCCTGCTGCTTGTCCGGGCTCCTCTCTGCACTGGGCGAGCAACATGCGGTGGAGGAAGGGGAAGAGCTCTCCTCATCACTGGTCCCTGGTGCCTCTGCCCAACTGGCCCTGGTAGTGCCCTCTGTCCATTCTGCCCTTGAGGTGCCGCAAGGTTTGGGTAGCAAACCCCACTCTCCTGTGGGACAGGTCTCCACGGCATGGTCTCGTGCTCCACACACCAAACACCATCCGTTTGCCCTCCGGCAATTCTGCTGGGAGTGTCCTGGTTTCTGGCAGAAATTGCAGATAAGACCTGGTCGAGCCACCTGGTAAGGAACTGCTCTGAATGGTTGCCTGGCCTGGACCTTCGCTGCTCTGGATGGTCCTCCTCTGCCCACGGTACAAACGGCCTCTTCATGGCCTGGTTCTCTCTCTGATCTCCTTGTTTTCTTCTCAAACCCACGCTCCACCTCTCGAGCGCTGGTGAGAACTTCTGCATAGGTCTTCAGATGATGGGGCATTAGGAACATCTGAATGTCCATCTGCAGACCTTGCTGAACCTGCGGCTTGCCCTCTTCTCTTCATCTGCTATCATGTACGGGGCGAAGCGACTCAACCTGAGAAATTCTGCAGCATACTCATCCACGGATCTGTCCCCCTGTTGAAGCCTGATGAACTGCTCCTCCATGTCCTTCTGAGCAGTGGCGGGAAAGAACCTGCTATAAAAGCTCTTGGAGAACGTATCCCAAGAGATAGGCTCCTTCAAGCGAGCCTCCTCTGCAAGCCACCAAGTCCTGGCTATGTCCTTCAGTTGTATCTTTGCAACCTCCACTTGGTTCTCTTTAGGCACCCTGGCGGCGTTCAGCAGATCGGTGGTGTCTGTTAACCACTGTTCAGCCTCTAATGGTCTCTCGACTCCCTGAAGACGGCCGGCTGTAGCCGTCGGAAGTCTGAGACGTTCCCAGGCCTTTGCTCCTTCGGGGCTGCCAACTCCTGCCTGAGGAGCTCAGTCTGCTGCTGCTGATTCTCCATCTGCTGTTGCTGGTTTCCCAGCATAGTCTGAATGATCCTCAGGACATCAGCACCCTCTCCTCCTACTGGTCCATTCGGTACTTGCCCGACATTGTTGCGACCCGAACGTCTCTCCATACCGAAAGGGATAAGATCTGGAATTGGAAACAAGGGAAAGGAGTTTAGGATACGAAGGAATTGATCAACGAAGGAATTAAGAAGGACTATATAACTTTGTACATTGTAGTTGGCATTAGCAAATCACTAGAATTTGCCACTTGGTTGTACTTTTAGGTTTGAGAGCCTAGGCTCTGATACCAACCTGTAACGCCCCGATCCCAATGATACTGGGACGTCACTGCAATGCATATACGTCGGTCAGATGGTGCCCCTACGTATATACGCTAAGCATTAAGTACAACAAGTATCAGATTACAACACACAGCGTGGTGTATTCATATGCCAACATACAAAAGATAAATACAAAGTTATACCAGTTATGATAAGCAACATCACTATACAAGTGTCCTTATCACAACCCAAGTCCAAAAATGACAAAATACAATCAAAAATACAAAAATGCTCACGTGAGATGGGGATCCCGTGAACCAAAAAGAAGAGTCGGCACTATGCTAGAGCTGGTCAGCCTGCTCAGAAAAGTAAGCCCGGTCCTCTGTGGAAGGCTCCACTTCGTTCCAAGCCTCGGAATCTGAATATGCAAATCCAAAGGGTCAAGACAGAATACAAGAAATAAAAATAGCCAAGTGACAAGGATCATGAATAGAGATAAAGAAGTAATACTAAGTAACAGTGCGTGACAAGAGACGTAAACTAAATACGATAAAGACATATGCAATAATTCTACAATGGACGTCTTATTATTATTACTTGTCTTACTGTGATATCTAGCTATGTGACCCAGCGTCCCAGAGCACATAGATCCATATCATAGTAAAGCAAGGTTGTTATTGAAACAGCGGTTGTATCGACGAACTATGTTTACAGTGGGTCCCGTGCATGCCGGGACCACGGCCCAGTATTGTTCCGTGCTTGAAGACGGAACCTGCCGCTAGGCTAACAGGAAAGTCATGACAGTAAACAGGAAAGGGAGGAAGCACTCCCCTCGGTCCCCTGGAGTACCGCAGGTAAGACCGGAAACATGGTGCACATCCTAATACCACTGTAAACACGAACACGTATCGATATCCGCATATTTCCCCTGTCCCCATGTAAGTTGGTGTATTTTAATAAAAGTCGGGTACATCATGCTTGGTGTTTTAGGGATAGCATGAAGGGTTGGTGGTACTTCACATTTTAACGTGTTATGGAATAACAATATGCAACAACATGTCATGAGGCATAATACAGTAAAGTCCATCAGGTAACAAGTCATGTAGTACAGGTATGAAGCATAAACAAGACTAATGTAATATACATGCATCAGGGAAAAATCAGAAAGTCAAAAGAAAAGGAGTCAGAAATCTGTCCCAGAAAATAGGCTGCCGGTCGACCTCCGGTCGACTGCCGGTCGCTGGTGATATAACTGGCGGTCGAGTCCCGGTCGACTGCCGGTCCCGTACCGAGTGCGTGAGCTCCAGATTTTGGCCAGTCGACTGCCGGTCGACTGGTCCACCCTAATTTCCTAAGCCTCGAGTCTGCGGTCGACTGCCGGTCGACCGCCAGCTCAATCCGTGCACATTGCACATCGTAGAGTGATCGGTCGACTGCCGGTCGCTCATCTGACCGCTGTCGTCTGACGACATCCTGATTCTTTCCTCTGAAATAGGCTGCTGTTAGGCAAAAATCTGATTTTCACATGGGTTGTTTCTAACAGTTTAAAGGTGGGATTTTTATGGGCATTATAGGACCTGATCTACTACTACAAGCACACTAAAACAGAGAATAGCCATGGTGATTAATATGTTCCACATGGGAGAGTTGGATTTGCGTGTTAATGACCAAAAAATAGGATTTTTAGGTTATAATAGTACTAGGATCTCTACCCTAATATGTGGGATATTAGCTAGGTCTTGGTGAGTAAGAACTCACCTGGATGTGCTGGTTTAGAGTCTAGATCCAAGGATGGAGATGGTGAGGGCTTCAATCCACACTTGTAGTTGAAGCTAGGGTTGAAGAATTGCTCTCCTGGTGTTGCCTTGGGAGTGATGGTTGAATTGAAGCTCTAGATGAAGTCCTTGATGAATCCCTTGTGATCTAGGGGTGGTTGTGAAGAGATTGGGTTGATTGGAGCTAGGGTTTGCTTGAGGAAGGAGAAGGGGATTTTGGAGAAGATTTCTTCTCTTGTTTGAAGAAATGAGAAAAAAGGGGAAGTTTGCAAATGATAAGAATTTATAGTTTGGATTTATGTGAAGGGGTTGGGATTAATGTGAAAGAAAAGGGTTTTCTTGCAAATTGTGGGGGTGAGGTGTCCCCTCACTTGGACACATGGCCGGCTGAGGGAAGAGAGAGAGTTAGTGGGTTTAGGTAGGAGGGTGAGTGGGAATGAGGTGGAAATGAAGTGGAAAAGGAATTTTGTAATTTTTTTTGGAAAAATGCCCGATTCAAGTATTTCGGAATGGTCTGAAATTTTACCAAAAATCAAGAAAAATATTTGAAGACCAATGGTGAAATTCGTTTGAAGAAATACTGTATAGATTTTTAATTAAAAATCCCGGAATCAGTTATTTACCGACTCCGAAAGAATTTTCATAAATTTATAAAATCTCAGAAAAAGAGTATAAGCAGGAAATATGATTTTAAGCAATAAAGTCTAAAGGACTTTCTAAAAATTCCTAACAGTTTGGAAGATAAAAATTCGGAAATCGGTCAGCGATACTGGCCGACACACGGTTTTGAAGAAAATCCTTTTAATTCCAGAAAATTCCAGAAAATCACATAAATCTAAAATATTAGAAAATGATATTTGAAATTAAAATCGGTCAAATACGGAAGTAAAACGGAAGATACGATCGAAAGACGGAATACGTAGCTAAGTACGTATTTCGGAAGAGGGGTATTACAGACAGTAAACAGGAAAGGGAGGAAGCACTCCCCTCGGTCCCCTGGAGTACCGCAGGTAAGACCGGAAAATATAGTGCACAACCTAATACCACTGTAAACACGAACACATATCGATATTCCGCATATTTCCCCCGACCCATGTGTAAGTTGGTGCTTTTTATGTAAAAGTCAAGTGTATCATGCTTAGTTTTAAGGGATGGCATGATAAGTGGTGATATTATTGTTTAACATGTCATGGAACGAGTATATGCAATAATAAGTCATGAGGTAACAAGAGATACATCCATCCAGTAATAGGTCATGTAGAGCCAGTATTGAAGCATGAACAAGCAAGATATAATACATATGTAACAAGTATAAAAATCAAATTCAGAACAGAAATTAACTATGACACACAGTCAGGATTAGTCGACTAGGGGGTAAGGGTTAGTCGACTAATACTGGGATACAGAGAGTTTAGAATTCTGTTTCAGGGAAAGTTAGTCGACTAGGGTAGGAAGGTTAGTCGACTAATAGGGAGTTCTAGTCGACTAATGGACACTTAAGTCGACTAAGTCTGCTGATACAGAAAGTTGGTTTTCTGGTCCAGGAAGGATTAGTCGACTAGGTAAATTTAGGAGTCGACTAATATGGGTTTCCAGAGAGTTTGTTAGTCGACTAATATTTGGGGCAAGTCGACTAATACTGGTTTTTTCCAGAAAACTAAGTTTCAGCTAAGTGTTCTAGTCGACTAGTTCCTATGATGAGTCGACTAATACTGTGAAGAACAGTGAGCAGATCAGAATTTCTGGAAGTGTGTTTGATGGTTCAATTCGTGGTTTTGGTGACCTAGGTGTACAAGAAGTGTAGATATAAGTATTCTAGGGCTAATACAAGTCTTGGTGAGTGAAATACTCACTTGGGATAGGTTCAATTGTGACTTGATTCAAGGATGAGGATGATGGCTTCACTCCACACTTGTTGTTGAAGCTTGAGGTGAAGAAGTGCTCTTGGAGTTGCCTTGGGCTGGAGGGAAGGTCTTGAAGTGATCTTGGAGCTAGGGTTCAGTTGTGGAAGGAGGAGATTATGGAGCTTCTCTTCTCTTGTTGAAGTGAAAGAGAGAAAAAGAGTGATTTGCAAATGAATAGGAATTTATAGTTTGGGATTTTTGTAAAGGGGTTAGAAATTGGATAGAAGTGAGGGGTTTTCTTGCAAAAGGAGGGGTGAGGTGAGTGTCCTCTCTTTGGCCACTTGGCGGCTGTGGGAGAGGGAGAGAGTGAGTGGGGTTAGGTGAAGTGTGAGTGGGAAATGAGGTGGAATGAAGTGGAAAAAGGAATTTTGCAATTTTGAAAAAAGGTCCGAATTTCAAGTATTTTGGAATGGTCTGAAAATTTTACCAAAAATCAAGAATAATATTTGAAGACCAATGTGAAATTCGTTGGAAGAAATACTGTATAGATTTTTAATTAAAAATCCCGGAATCAGTTATTTATCGACTCCGAAAGAATTTTCATAAATTCATAAATTCTCAGAAAAAGAGTATAGGTAAGAAATATGATTCTAAGCAATAATGTCTAAAGGACTTTCTAGAAATTCTAACAGTTTGGAAGATAAAAATTCGGAAATCGGCCAGCGGTACTGGCCGACACCGGTTTTTCGGAGAAATCATTTTAATTCCAGAAAATTCCAGAAAATCACATAAAATCTAAAATATTGGAAAATGATATTTAAAATTAAAATCGGTCAAATACGGAAGGTACATCGGAAAATACGGTCAAAGGACTGAATACGTAACTAGGCACGTATTCCGGGAGAGGGTATTACAAAAAGCCACGTGTCCTGCCGCTTAGTAGTGCCGCAAGCAGTCAACACACCCTACACGCTAGTCGGCTCATATACAACCCCGAGAGCGAGAGTCTCGGGCCTAACCTCGAGACACCTCTGATTGAGAAATTAAATACCGTGTAGCTTAGGCCTAACGGGTCGGGTCCACGATGAGAGATGCAATGCAAGCATATCGGTATTTTTGGGAAAAGCAAGTTTAAGTGTTGATTTTTTTTTGGAAAAAGAATATGGAGTGTAAAGAAGTGATTCAAAGAAAAAATTAAGCTTTAGAATAGGTTTTGAAAAAGATGATTTTTAAGAAGACTTTGAGAGTGATGCTTATTTGTATTTAATAAAAAGAGAGATCCGAGCTCACTAATCTTTATCCAATCTAGATTTTCTCTTGAAAGTTTTAATGCCTCAATATGATCATAGGTAAAAGTTTAATTTTGTAAAAGTGAAGTCAAGTAAAACTCATCAGATATTTTTTAAAAAACTGAACTTTAGTTTTTAAATCGTTCTTGAATTGAATGGTAAACGATCAAGGCAATTAAGCAAGCATGAAATAAAAACAAGTTCTTTCTAAAGATTAACTTCATTAGTGAGTTTAAAATTCAATCCTATCCTTATGTGCCTTAAAGAACAGTCACTAGAAGTAAGGCTTAAAGTTAGGCATTCAAATGATTTTTGGGTTTTTTGCATGAAAATCAATCAAGATCAAAAATAGAGAGAAGAGATCAGTAAGCTAAGAAGGAGGAAATTAGCTACACATCATGAAGAAAGAAACATAATAGAATGAATAAAAAACATAGACATACCAGTAAGATTGAGTAAGTAGAATAAGTTAGGTGAATCTCTTTAATTGTCACTTTAATGGCAAATTACACATTCTTTTCCTCTCTCTCATTTGTGCTGGACTGAACTATAAAGTAAAGAACTAAGATACAATTTCTCAAAACTATCTAACAATGATCCTAAATTCAAAAAATAAAGCAATAAGTTAATCCTAGTCTTCGTCTTGTTGAACTCCGTAGAATGAAGTATTTATAGCCAAAAAAGGATCAAGGGGAAGCATCTAAAGATAGGAGGAGCAAGCACTCTCCTATCTCCTCAGGATTGCCATGGATCTGCAGCCTGGATGGCCACATCTAAGAAGCGGCGATCCTGGTTCACTGATTTCACCTTTTGTCTAACTAGATTTTCAGTTGATCTCTGATTTAACCTGATCTTCGTTGATCTTCATTGATTCTCCATTTAACCAATAGATCTCTAGGAATCTGAACTAACCAAACTGAATCTGGGATTATCTTCAGTTACCAAATAAATCAGTTAAATCTTATTTCAACTAGTATTATTTAGCCTAATCTTCTCCCTTTTAATTAGGATAAGCCTACAAATTAAGACACAATTATTAGCATGATTCTGTACAAAATAGATGCAGGAATTTAACGTGCAATAAACATGTAATAAACGTGTACAATCGCACCCTCACACCTATCTATTGCTCGTCCTCGAGCAAAAACTCAAAAGACTAAGAAGTTATTGGGCCACTTTTGCAGGTTACACGACTACACTGAGCATGTACAGCAAGCCTTTAAACCTCTAGGTTATCCTAGAGGATAAATTTTGTCTTATGAGGATTTTCAGTGAATTACACTCACAAATCTAAAAGGAAAGAGAAACAAAGTGTTATATTTTGAAAACATATTTTGAAAAGATGAGAAAATATTTGAAGTATTATTGTAAAATTTCAAGTAATCTATAAGTTATAAGAAAACCAAACTTTTCACTCTTAAACTTAGTCTCTATTCAAAAAACTTGATATCAATCAAGGTAAAGAGTCAAACTGTATTACTCATCTAGTCTATTATTGTATCTTAAGTCATATGCACCTTCGTGACTGTGAAATTTTGACTCGAGATTCTTCAACTCTTACTCTTATGTTTTATTTTTGTAAATTTTTTATGGTATTATCCCTTAGTTCTATTAAGCTTCCTAATCTGCTCATGTAACAAACCTTAGATCAGTGACTTCCAAACCGGGCGGCCTTAGGGCATTGGGTGAGAAAACACCCAAGGACCTAAGGACTTGAGCAAACAAGGCCATAAAACTAAATGTTTTTATAGGATGGACCACTTTTAGGCATGAATACTTATGTTTTATGTGGCACAAATACCCAGCTTAATCAAAGAATTTTGATATATATATAATATATATATATATATATATATATATATATATATATATATATATTTCAAACTTATGTAATTATCTTTTGCATAAATACAAGGCTTGCTTCGACTAAAACATTTAGCTAATCAGTAATTAGATTTGTTTATTTTTTCATACATACATATTCTCTTTTTTTTATAAGGGTTAAGAATTTTTGTTTTTGAACCCTAAGTGTGTATGTGTATAAAGTATGCATATTTCAATAAGGTAAAAATCAAGACTACATTACTTTTCTAAGTTTTTCTTTCTAATCCTAGAAATCAAACAAATAATCTTATTTTGACTAAGTATAAGGAATCCTAATTATGATATTTTTCTATTCCTCAAAATTGGCTCACTTTCTCAAAAAATAGGTCAAAATATTGTTTCTCTTATCAAAAAGTTTTTTTATTCTTTTATGTCATGTTAGAACCCTCCCTCATACCTATCTCATGCATTGTCTCCAATGTATGAAAGATATGTATAGATGCTGAAACAAAATGTAAAAAAGGTGAAGTTATCGATACACTGGGTTGAATAGACCCATAGCCGTTTCATTAACCGGTACCGATTTCAAGAAAAGTTTAAGGCATTGACTATTTATCTTAAAATTATTCCCATTCTTGGTGTCACTAATCTCTACAGCACCGTGTGTAAATACGATCTTAACAACGAATGGCCCAATCCATCTCGATTTTAGCTTGAAAAAAGATGAAGCCTAGAATTATAGAGTAAGATTTTTGACCGGGGATAAAAGTTTTTCTTATGATATGTTTATCATGAAAAATCTTAATTCTATCTTTTGTTATCTTTGTATTCTCATGGGCCTCATTTTTCAACTCCTTTAATTCAGAAATTTATAATTTTCGAAGGTCCTTGTCCTTGTTTAAATCAAAATTTAGCTGCTTGATTCTCATAAAGCCCGATGCTCTAACTCAACGGGTAAGTGACAAGCCTTCCTAAAGACTAACCTATATGGAGATATTCCTAAAATCATCTTAAAAGCAATCTTGTAGGCCCATAAGGCATCTAAAAGTTTGGTGGACCAATTTTTTTAATTTTAGCTCATAGTCTTCTCCAAAATAAGTTTAATTTGTCTATTGGAGACTTTTACCTACCCACTGGTTTGAGGGTGGTAAGGTGTGGACAATTTGTATGTTATGGCGTATTTTCGCATAAGAGCTTTGAAAATTCTATTGCAGAAATGACTGTCATTGTCGCTACTAATGGCTCGAGGGGTTCCAAAGCGCGAGAAAATGTTCTCTTTTAAGAATTTGTTAACAATCTTGCTGTCATTAATCTTTCTCAGAATAGCTTCTACCCATTCTGACACATAATCCACAGCAACCAATATATATTGGTTTCCATATGAGTTAGAAAAAGGACCCATAAAGTCGATGCCTTAAACATTAAAGAGTTCTATTTTTAGAATTGTGCTGAGGGGCATTATATTTCATTTTGAAATCCTTCCTATCATTTGGCATCTGGTGCACGTCTTACAAAAATCATAAGCATCTTTGAATAAAGTGGGCCAATAGAACCCACTTTGTAGCACTTTTTTAGTAGTCTTGCGGGACCAAAGTGTCCACAACATGTAAGCTCGTGACAAAAAGACAAAATGCTCTTAATTTCCTGATCGGGAATGCATGTCCTAATGATTTGGTTGGAATAGTACTTGAAAAGGTATGGTTCCTCCCGAAAGAAATATCGGACTTGAGATAAGAACTAGTAAATATCCTGTTTAGACTACTGAGATGGAGTTTGGTTTGTAACTAAGTAGTTCACTATGTCGGCAAACCAAGGTTCCCTAAATGCAACTAAAAGTTATTCATGATGGCTAATTCCTTGCATTGAGTTTGTGAGATGCGTGAGAGATGGTCGACAATGACATTTTCTATGCCTTTCTTATCTCGAATCTTGAGATTAAATCTTGAAGAAGAAAGATCCAATGAATTAGTTGGGCCTTGGCATCTTTCTTCATCATAAGGTATCTTAGCGCAGAATGATCGGTTAAAATGGTGGTTTTGGACCCAAGTATGTAGGGACGGAATTTCTCTAATGCAAATACTACATTCAAGAACTCCTTCTCGGTGTAATGTAACTCAATTGCGCATCATTGAGAGTCCTACAAACAAAACAACAACAACTAAGACATTTGTCCCAAGTATTTGGGGTAGGCTACATGAACTAAAAGAGAATTACGTCAGATTGGGCACATGGATCAGCTTTCTCCACTCATTCCTATCGAGTAATATGCCTTCACTAAGACCTTTAGCCTCTATATCTTGTCTTATTGCCTCCATCCATGTTTTCTTTGGTCTCCCCTGCGCTCTTTTAACTTGCCCTAAATTGATATGCTCTACTCGCCAGACTGGCGCATCTGTAGGTCTACGTTGCACATGACCAAACCATCGTAGGCGATTTTCTCTCATCTTCTCTTCTATAGAGGCTACACCTATCTTAGTACGAATATCCTCATTTCTCACCTTATCTCTCTGCGTGTTACCACACATCCACCGAAGCATACGCATCTCTGCTACACTCATCTTCTGGGCATGATGTCTCTTTATAGCCCAACATTCTGTGTCATATAATAAAGCTGGCCTAATAGCAGTCCGATAAAACTTTTCCTTCAGCCATAACGGAGTGTTACGATCACATAAAACTCCTATTGCGCTCCTCCATTTCAACCAGCCGGCTTGGATCCTATGGTTGACATCACTATCGATCTCCCCATCCTTTTGGATAATAGAACCCAAGTACTTAAAATGACTGCTCATCGGTATTTCTTATCCATCTAGTCTCATAATACTATAATCTCAGATTCCTTGCTTACTGAATTTACACTCCATATACTCTGTTTTGGCCCTACTTAATCTAAAACCTCTAGATTCTAGAGTTTGCCTCCATAGCTCCAATTTGGCATTTACCCTAGCTCTCGTCTCATCGATTAGGACAATATCATCAGTAAATAGCATGCACCATGGTATCTCAACCTGAATAGCTCTAGTAAGCTCATCCATCACTATGACAAATAAGAATGGACTCAATGCAGATCCTTGATGCAATCCAATTGTGATAGAAAATCACTTGTTATGCCTCCACAAGTTCTGACATTTGCCACTACTCAATCGTACAGATCCTTAATTATGTCAATATATTTGATGCGGAGTCCCTTTTCATCAATGTCCACCATAATACTGAAAAACACCTAGAGGGGGGAGGGGGTGAATAGGTGTAAGTGTTAATCTAGTGAACTAAGTGCTCTAAATGCGGAAGCTTAAACAATTCTTACAACACACTAATACAACACGCAAGTGTAGCCGAATTCCCCGTGAAGGGCTCTGGACTAACTCCTCTTGATTCCCTTAAATATGGGTTGAGGTGCTATGTGAAGCTCTTGTGGTTAAGTACAAGTGAGGCACACACAAACAACCAAGCATATACAAGAATAGCAATATGAAATATGCAAGGTACAATGCAAGCAAATGTATGATATGAATAATGAATGATGCTTTGCACAAATGTAAAGAGAGAGAGTTAGAGAGACAAGTGGATCAAACGCTAACAACAAGATATGTTTCGAGGTTCGAGCCCCTAGCTCTACATCCCCGCCTACACCACCGTGTAGGATTTCAATCCACTATCTCCCACCGAGGGAACCTCTACCGAAGAGGATTTGTTACAACACAAGGAGTACCAAACTCCTCTCTCAATACAAACACCACCTCACACAAGAGGGGTAGGCCTTAGCCAAACAACAACCAATCCACCTCACACTTGAGGGATACAAACCAACAACCAACTCCACCTCACCAAGAGGGAGTAAACACCAATCTCCACCTCTACCAAAGAGGGAGCAAAACAATACCACTCCGATCAACCTCTACCAAAGAGGGATACACAAAGCAAGGAGGGTTTACAACTTAGAGGCTCAACAACCTCAAACAATCTCTCTTTTCACTTTTCACAAAACAAGATCCTAAATAGATTAGGATAGAAGATAGCTCAAGTGTGGAAAACTAGGTGTTTGAAAAATAAAAACTCAAAGAAAAATACTTAGGAAAACTCTTGTAAAAGATAGAAAATGAAAGCCAAGACAAATCTCCCAAAATTCTCTTTTCTTTGATTTTTCCAAAAACCTAAAACAAATAAGATTGGAAGTTTAAAGCCAAAAAACACTTTTGAAAACTTGTTTTAAACTCTGGGGAAACTGTAATTTTTCTCTTGTAAAACCTTGGCCAAAATCCCAAAGAATTGGGGTTTAAATAGGCCCATCAGAAAACTAGCCATTAGGCTGATCTGGCTGCCTGACAGGCTACCGGTCGGCCGCCCGGCCGACCGCCAACGGTCAGAAATGTGACCGTTGGGGCAACCCAGTCGACCGCCCGGTCGACCCAAATAAACAGAGAGCTCTGCTCTCAGGTCCGGTCGGCCGCCCGCCCGACCGTCCCTGTTACTGCCAAACGTCTTGTGCACGTCGGTCGACCCCAAGGGTCGACCGGCCTCTGGTGCGGTCGACCCGTGTGGTCGGCCGACCTGGCCTGTCAGCCACTGTTCTGGGACAGAAACACAGTTAAAATATTTTTCTAAAAATCTTTTAAGTCTAGTAAAAAATACCCAAAAATAGTTTTATCATTTTGCATTGATATATAAACATGTGGTAAAAAGTTTAGCTCAAATATCAATCAATATGAACTATTTTTGTGTTTTATCATTTTTACCAAAAACCAAAACATGTATTTTTATCAAACTTAGATTTTTCAATAGGAAATCTGATTTTTCCTAAAACTCATGAATAGACATATCAAAATAAGTTTGTTTAAAAGTTAAGCATGCATGTATAGAATGAAACAACTATACATATATCAATTAAACTTGTTTTGATCAACTATTCATGAAAACTAAAAACCAAACATAAAACGTGTGTGTTATGTGCACTTGAGCATATCAACTATACTAAGCTTTACAAATGGATCTAAACACACTATCTAAACTAGGATACCTAAGTCTTCTTGACGATCTTCATCTTCAATTAGACCTGATCCAAACTCCATCCATGGGCTAGGCAATGTGTGACCTTGAAACTTGAGCCCTGGAATCACATGTGAAGCTTCTAAACTCCTTGTAGAAGCTAATCACCAACTAATATTTTGCTAATAGATCTGAAACTTAAACTCACAAGAATATTGTAAACATAACTACATGAGTTAATCATCATCAAAACTAGAGTGGAAGGCCTTGGGCCAACAATCTCCCCTTTTTGATGATGACAAAACTCATGGAGTTATATATGCATGGATTAAAGTTAGGCTTCAAAGAAGCTCCCCCTTAACTCAGGCATAAACAAATAAATAATAAATATGCAATGAATGGCAATGCATTATATCATGCATGAAAAACAATAAACCAAAACATGTTCTAGGCTCTAGATACCAATGAAATATTCACAATAAACATGTTCTACATACCAATTAAAATCATAATATATGCAAAAACATAAGCATGCATATAAACTCAAAATCTTTCTCCCCCTTTTTGTCAATCGTCAACAAAAGGGTAAAAAACAAAATCAAAACATAAACAAATTCTTCTATCAACAAAACATGTTCTAGACACCAATGAAATGTGAAAGGTGTTCTAGATACCAATTAAATGAATAAGATTTTTCCCTTTTTTTTAAATAAATGCATACAAAGACATGCATATAAATCCAAATCCTTCTCCCCTTTTTTTGTTCTATAACACAAATGATGTAAATAAGGGTAAATAATAAATCATAAGATGTACACTCAATTAAAATACCAAATGAAACTTATATGTCAATGAAGTACATCTTGATACCAATTGAAAGTGAACATATCAAAACAAAATTTTGAGATACCAATTTAAAACATAAACATCTTGATATCAAAAGATAGTATGTTTTTTTTTTCTTTAAGCCATATAAAGAATTTTGATTGTGATATATATGCTTAAAATAAACATCAAATTTCCAATCATAAAGTGTGGGAGTGGAAATCAAATACCAATTGAAATATGAAAGTCAAATTTTCTCCCCCTTTATGAAATACAAACTAAAACAATGCGTAGGCTTGATACCAATTTAAAAGTAATCAATTGAAATAGGATAATCATTGAGGTTTTCAAGCTTAGCATAAACAAATATTTGTGCTTTAAGATATAGGAATATAGTAGGCACAAATAAAACATATATGTATGAAAAAAAATAGATACCAATATACATTGATACCATTGAAATGAAAGCATACATACATAAACAAATATGAGTATACAAAAGAATCAAGATTGATACCAATTGAAAGAGTTCAATGATACCAATTGACATAACAATAAAAGCATGGTATAACTCATATCAAAATGAAGAATACGAACTAGTTAAAATGAAAATTTTTGTTAACTAGTACGAAATCCTTCAAGCAAGGAATAAACTAAAATAATTTTCATAAAACACATGTAAATCACATAGCACTTAAAAACACTCAATATTCAATAAAGTCTATACATGCACATGAAAACATACTCATGAGAAATATTTTAAAAGATGATGAGTGTACAAGTGATGTGTGACATGGCATTATGAAATTTTCAATTAAGCTCAAAATTCCTTGAAACAAGAAAATCATCAAAACCAAAACTATCTAATCTTCAAGGTATATGTATGTCCTATACAAGCTAAAGTATATATACATATCCAAACACAACGAGTCCACAATAGATATATACATGAAGGCACGTGGCTCAAAAAGGATGTATATGTATAAGAATAGTTTGGACAAGATGGACATATACATGAAGTTTTAAACATAAACACATGAAAACATGAAAAACTAAATTTTCATTAAAACAAATTTCATTCCAAGGTTATGTATGTTTTGTCAACACAAAAAGTATACATACATATCCCTAAAAATAATTGAGTCTATATGTATAGATTTGCATGAAAGGCAAATGACTCAAAGGGTATACATGTATAGCTTAAGATTTGGCAAAATGCACATATACATGAAATGTAAAACACATGAACAAATCCAAAATAGGAATACAAGTTTAAAATGCATGAATCATCAAAACTAGACTATACTAGCACATCTAATGGGTTCAAATAAGCATTCAAGCTCAAACATATATAGATTTATTTGTGGCTCACTATATGCACAAGTATAAATCCTAGTCTTAATGAAAACTAACATCTAAACAAGTAATCTTAACATGAAGCATCAAAACACGATAAAAATCAACATGATAAACATAAGCATGATTATTATGAATATCCACATGTTGTTAGATTTATGATGTACATGATAGCTAATCAAATATGAGAACACAAAATAATAATCCATATTAAACATGGGTGTCTCAAATACTATACATGTATGTCAAGAATCTAATTAACATGACATTTTCATACTAATCACTAAACAATGAAACATGCTATAAACAATGAATATTAAAAGCATGAAAACAATAAATAGGAGTTAGGAATCGTTACCAAAACCTAGAAGGCAACTCTCCTTGTCTCCAAAACATGGTGGTCCTCTCCACCAAACATCCCTTGAAAGTGATGCATCCAATAGATTTCCTTTAAGTACGGAACGCATCCACTCCAAGGTACGGCAACTCTCACGTCATGTGAGAGCCCACACCTACATCAAAAATAGGAGGGGTGGTCTTTGGTACCCATACTCTTTTGGGTCCATGGGGGTTAGTACCTTCTCTAACCCAAACAAACTTATTTGCTAAATTCTCAACATGTATTCTATCATAGAAAAATTTAGCAAGGTGGCCCTTACGTCCACAATGTGTACAAGTGTACACATGAGCATACATAGTGTGATGGTGTCCGTGAGGAGCATGTGTATGCCGTGTATGGTGTGCATGAAAAGATGGAGCTTGTTTCTTTCGAACCAAGGATTCCAAACGTGTATGGTTTATGGCACATTGGCTCATAGTGGAGCCCAAACAATCAACCTTCTTCTTAAGCATGGATATATCATTATCAATTAAAGAAGAAGTGGAGCATGCAATGGGTGGAGTGTGTGAAACTACCCTAGCATGGGAAACATGAGAATCAATCTTATTATGCAAAACTTCATTTTTCTTTAAACAAACATTTAAGTCATTAGAAATAGAAATTATTTTGTTTTTTTAAAGCAACATTCTCTTTTAAAACAAAATCAATTTTTGAAGATAAGTTTTCATTTTTCTTCAAAATATTTTCACAATCATTATTGTTTTTCAAAAACTCATTTTTTTTAGTGCAAGATCAAGTTGAGATTTTAATGAATCCCTCTCATTAGAAATCTCCTCCTTCTCTTGCAAAACAACATCAAGTGTAGCAATCAAATTTTTATTTTCATTGTTAATGCCTAGACTTTTCTTTTTCAAAACATTATATTTTTCAATTAGTTTTCACAAACTATAGATAGTTCTTCATTTAAAGCATGGGGATCAACATAATCATCACATGAAGAACTAGAATCTAAACTATCTAGTTGAGTTTCCGAATGTACTTCAAGGGAGTCATTCCCTTGGACCATTAAGCATTGTGACTCGGATTCTCCACTAGACTCCTCTTCTTGTTGGATTGGCAATTGAAGTTTGGAGGTGGTGGTTGTTGTCAACTTGTTCCACACTACAAAAGCGGAATCAAGATTAGAAACAAGCATAAGATAATCTTTATTTAATGTGCTTCTAATGGCCTCAAGGGCTTGTGCATTGGCCCTATATGCTTGCGGTCACCAAGATAATATCTCTTGGTAGCGGCAAGGAAAACATGCAAACTTAGGGTCTGTAGGTAAATGGACATCCTAGTCTTCCAAACAAGGATGTTGGAAGCATCATACATAGGTGGGGTCATGAAATCCATGATAAACTATATGAGTGTGCAAACAAGCAAATGCAAACAATAGATTAGCAAACAAATGGATCTCACTCCTAGGATGTTAAGCCTAATATCAGGAGCGTTGGCTCTGATACCAATTGAAAAACACCTAGAGGGGGGTGAATAGGTGTAAGTGCTAATCTAGTGAACTAAGTGCTCTAAATGCGAAAGCTTAAACAATTCTTGCAACACACTTAATACAACACACAAGTGTAGCCGAATTCCCCGTGAAGGGCTCTGGACTAACTCCTCTTGATTCCCCTAAATATGGGTTGAGGTGCTATGTGAATCACTTATGGTTAAGTACAAGTGAGGCACACACAAACAACCAAGCATATACTAGATATAGCAATATGAAATATGCAAGGTACAATGCAAGCAAATGTATGATATGAATAATGAATGATACTTTGCACAAATGTAAAGAGAGAGAGTTAGAGAGACAAGTGGATCAAACGCTAACAACAAGATATGTTTCGAGGTTCGAGCCCCTAACTTTACACCCCCGCCTACACCACCGTGTAGGATTTCCAATCCACTATCTCCCACCGAGGGAACCTCTACCGAAGAGGATTTGTTATAACACAAGGAGTACCAAACTCCTCTCTCAATACAAACACCACCTCACACAAGAGGGGTAGGCCCTTAGCCAAACAATAACCAATCCACCTCACACTTGAGGGATACAAACCAACAACCAACTCCACCTCACCAAGAGGGAGTAAACACCAATCTCCACCTCTACAAAGAGGGAGCAAAACAATACCACTCCGATCAACCTCTACCAAAGAGGGATACACAAAGCAAGGAGGGTTTACAACTTAGAGGCTCAATAACCTCAAACAATCTCTCTTTTCACTTTTCCACAAAACAAGATCCTAAATAGATTAGGATAGAAGATAGCTCAAGTGTGGAAAACTAGTTGTTTGGAAAACAAAACTCAAAGAAAAATACTTGGGAAAACTCTTGTAAAAGATAGAAAATGAAAGCCAAGACAAATCTCCCAAAATTCTCTTTTCTTTGATTTTTCCAAAAACCTAAAACAAATAAGAATGAAAGTTTAAAGCCCAAAAACACTTTTGAAAACTTGTTTTAAACTCTGGGAAACTGTAATTTTTCTCTTGTAAAAACCTTGGCCAAAATCCCAAAGAATTGGGGTTTAAATAGGCCCATCAGAAAACTAGCCGTTAGGCTGATCTGGCAGCCTGACAGGCTACCGGTCGGCCGGCCCGGCCGACTGCCAACGGTTAGAAATGTGACCGTTGGGGCAACCCGGTCGACCGCCCGGTCGACCCAAATAAACAGAGAGCTCTGCTCTCAGGTCTGGTCGGCCGCCGGCCGACCGTCCCTGTGACTGCCAAACGTGCACAGTCTTGTGCACGTCGGTCGACCCCAAGGGTCGACCGGCCTCTGGTGCGGTCGACCCGTGCGGTCGGCCGACCTGGCCTGTCAGCCACTGTTCTGGGATAGAAACACAGTTAAAATATTTTTCTAAAAATCTTTTAAGTCTACTAAAAAATACCCAAAAATAGTTTTATCATTTTGCATTAATATATAAACATGTGGTAAAAAGTTTAGCTCAAATATCAATCAATATGAACTATTTTTGTGTTTTATCATTTTTACCAAAACCAAAACATGTATTTTTATCAAACTTGGATTTTTCAATAGGAAATCTGATTTTTCCTAAAACTCATGAATAGACATATCAAATAAGTTTGTTTAAAAGTTAAGCATGCATGTATAGAATGAAACAACTATACATATATCAATTAAACTTGTTTTGATCAACTATTCATGAAAACCAAAAACCAAACATAAAACGTGTGTGTTATGTGCACTTGAGCATATCAACTATACTAAGCTTTACAAATGGATCTAAACACACTATCTAAATTAGGATACCTAAGTCTTCTTGACGATCTTCATCTTCAAGTAGACCTGATCCAAAACTCCATCCATGGGCTAGGCAATGTGTGATCTTTAAATTTGAGCCCTGGAATCACATGTGAAGCTTCTAAACTCCTTGTAGTAGCTAATCACCAACTAATATTTTGCTAATAGATCTGAAACTTAAACTTACAAGAATATTAGTAAACATAACTACATGAGTTAATCATCATCAAAACTAGAGTGGAAGGCCTTTGGGCCAACAATCTCCCCCTTTTTGATGATGACAAAACTCATGGAGTTATATATGCATGGATTAAAGTTAGGCTTCAAAGAAGCTCCCCCTTAACTCATGCATAAACAAATAAATAATAAACATGCAATGAATGGCAATGCATTATATCATGCATGAAAAACAATAAACAAAACATGTTCTAGGCTCTAGATACCAATGAAATATTCACAATAAACATGTTCTAGATACCAATTAAAATCATAATATATGCAAAAACATAAGCATGCATATAACTCAAAATCTTTCTCCCCCTTTTTGTCAATCATCAACAAAAGGGTAAAAAACAAAATCAAAACATAAACAAATTCTTCTATCAACAAAACATGTTCTAGACACCAATGAAATGTGAAAGGTGTTGTAGATACCAATTAAATGAATAAGACTTTTCCCTTTTTTTTAAATAAATGCATACAAAGACATGCATATAAATCCAAATCCTTCTCCCCTTTTTTTGTTCTACAACACAAATGATGTAAATAAGGGGTAAATAATAAATCATAAGATGTACACTCAATTAAGATACCAAATGAAACTTATATGTCAATGAAGTACATCTTGATACCAATTGAAAGTGAACATATCAAAACAAAATTTTGAGATACCAATTTAAAACATAAACATCTTGATATCTCTTCTTTGTACACTTTAGCTCTTGCATTCTGAACTGCTTTCTTAGCCTCCTTCTTGGCTAGCTTATACCTCTCAAAACTCACTCCATAATAATTTTTCTTCAAATCTCTAGAAGAGTCTCGTTCGATCTTAATGGCAGCTTTTACCTCTGCATTCCACCATGATGTGTCCATACATGGTGGAGCACTACCCCGTGACTCACCAAGTACATTTTTAGCTACTCTTTTAATGCAGCTAGCAATTTTATTCCATGTTGTATTGGGATCATCTTGGCTTTCCAATCTGCTTCATGTACTACTCGATCTAAAAAACTCTTTGGTTACCTTCTTTTAGCCGCCTCCACCACTTAATCTTAGAGTCTAACTTACGTTTAATCTTCCTAAATCTTCTTCTAATCTGGACATCTAAAATTAAGAGTCTATGTTGGGTTACTACACTCACCCGGTATTACCTTATAATCATACAACAACCTCATCTACTTTTCTAATTAAAAAGAATCTATTTGGCTCGCACTTGATCCACTTCTAAAAGTGATCAAATAAGACTTTCTCTTCCTAAATCAGGTATTCGCTAAGATCAAATCATATGACAAAGTAAAATCTAGAATCGAGTTACCTGGTTCATTTCTTTCCCCAAAATCATATCCTCCATGTATACTATCAAACCCATAACGACTAGTTCCTACATGCCCATTGAGGTCACCGCCTATGAAAAGGTTTTCTCTACTGGGTATGCCTTGCACAATCTCATCTAAATCCTCTCAAAATTGACGCTTACTTGACTCATCAAGTCCTACTTGTGGTGCATAGACACTAATAACATTAAAAATCTCCCTACCTAAAATAAGTTTAACTAGTTAAATTCTATCACCCTTTCTCCTAACCTCCACTATATCCTTAAGCAATTGTTTATCTATGATCACACCCACCCCATTACGATTTCTATCTCTACCACTATACCAAAGTTTATAAACCCAAGGCTCTATAATTCTAGCTTTTTTACCTACCCACTTAGTTTTCTGCACACACAAAATACTAACAACCGTCTAACCATAACATCAACTAACTCTGCTAATTTACCTGTAAGAGAACCTATGTTCCATGATGCTAATCTAATTCTAAATTCATGAGCTACTTCTTTTACCCTCACCCCCTCATAAAAGTATGGGAACCCCTACTCATTTGACACCACATCCGGGCGCCGATGTGGCGCGTCATTTCTGGATGATGACCTAGAACCCTTGCCTACTTTTCACCACATCCGGGCTCTGATGTAGTACGTCGCTCAGTAGGGGACGCCCAACAAATTTTAGTTCTTGGTTTATGTTCATAGTATGTGACAATGTTTTACGTTGGCTGTCACAGGCCTACCACAACCCTCCTCCTTTATCCTGGCTTAGGACAGGCAGTGAACGGGACACTGGCAGAGTTATTATTGAGAGTCCTACTTGAGTAATAAATCATGTGTTACTTGTTATCACTTCTCTGTCCTAAGATAGCGCCTATGGCAAATCTGAAGCATCGCACATTATTTCAAGAGGCTTTGACCAATCCGGTGCAAAAATGATTGGTGCAAGAAAGCTTCTCCCAAGCATTAAGACATCCAATATCAAAAGTGAAGGGCATATCCTTAGCTAAAAGGTTAGTTAAGGGTCTAGCAACTTTGCTGAAGTCCTTAATAAACCTACGATAAAAAGGGCGTGTACTAAGAAGGATCATATATCTTTGATACATTTCGGCACAAGGAGCTTAAATATAACCTCAATCTCAGCTTTATCGACTTCAATTCTATTCTTTGAAATTTCATGACCCAAGACAATTCCATGTCTTATCGTGAGTGACATTTCTTCCAATGAAGTGTCAGATTTTTCTTGGCACAATGTCAAAGGACGAGTTTGAGATGGTGAAAACATTGATCAAATGAGTCTCCATAAATAAAGAAATCATTCATAAAAATTT
This sequence comes from Agave tequilana, assembly GCA_038442645.1. NCBI lineage: Eukaryota > Viridiplantae > Streptophyta > Magnoliopsida > Asparagales > Asparagaceae > Agave > Agave tequilana. The sequence goes on from JAVJIF010007657.1 coordinate 27,598, forward strand.
ATAAGAATCATTCTACCATGTCAGAGAAATGACTCAACATGCAACATTGAAATGATGCTGGGGCATTGTACATACCGAAAGGCATTCGGTGATAAGCAAATGTACCTAATGGATATGTGAACGTGGTCTTCTTCTGGTCATCTAAAGCTATGGGAATCTGATTATACCTTGAGTAACCGTCCAGAAAACAATAATATTCGTGTCCAGCTAAACGTTCAAGCATTTGCTCAATGAAGGAAAGCGGAAAGAGGTCTTATGAGCTGCAACATTTAATTTTCTATAGTCAATGCAAACTCGAATTTTTTGGGAAGTCGAGTTTGGATCAACTCTTTGTTCTTGTTTTCCACCACAGTGAAACCGGATTTCTTCAGAACCGCATAGACAGGACTGACCTATTAGCTATCGAAAATGGGATTAGATGATCCCATTGTCTAGAAGTTTCAGAATTTCACCATGAACAGCCTCTTGCATTATCGGGTTTAACATACGCTGCGGGTCTCTCTTGGGTATCACTTCTTCATTGAGATGAATGTGATGTTGAACTATGGCTGGACTCAACCTCTTGATGTCGGTTATTGTCCAACCAATGGCTTTCTTATGTTTCTTAAGAATTGACATAAGGCTTTTTTCATGTCCGGCAGTCAAATGTGATATTATGATGACTGGTAGAGTCTCTTGTTCACCTAGATAGATGTACTTGAGATGCTTAGTCAAAGCTTTCAATTCTATGAAAGGGAAAGGCTTAATGGAAGGAGGAGACAAGTTCGTTGGCTCCAAATTTGGTGAAATAGGGCTTGATGCCCAACTCACAACAGACTTGACTATCTGGTCAAGATCAAAATTCATAAACTACAATTCAAACTCACTTTCAATTTCTAGCTCCAGTTCCTCTCTATGTTCACTTGTTATGTTCTCAGTGAGGTTGACTTCAAAAGTTTGATCCTCTACATCGCAGGGTTTCTTTCCTAGATTGAAAATATTGACTTCTCTAGTCATGTTTGCAAAGGTTAACCTCATGAATCAGTTCCTACAGTTGATAATTATATTGACAGTAGCAAGGAACGGACGCCCTAGGATAACAGGAGTTTGAGACCTAGGATTGGACATAAGTTGTGTCACAAGAACTATAAAATTAATGGGGGTAGATAAACTCTCCGACCCGGAAAGGGACATCATTAATTCCCCCTTGGGAACTTTCATTGACCGGCCAGTGATTAGTCTCTAAAACTGCATATTTCATACCACATCTTCACATTTATTTAATATTAAATTCTGCTAATAATACTTCTCTTGCATGTTTCTAGGTCCATGGCATGAAAGGAAGAAGAAGACCCTAAATCACCATTTAATTGGTGATTAAAAGCCTACATGAATAGCCATTGACTTTGGAGGGCTGTTTTATCAAAACCGAGGGCCAATTTTCAAAAACTGGGAGCTGCAACCGACAGGGGACAAATGGGACAGCGCGCGCCCCGAAGCGCCGCCCGCGCGGCTCTAAAAGAGCCGCGGAAACGCGGCGTCCGCGACAGTACGGGCGCGGCCGTGCTCGTACTTTGGGCCAGGGTTTGCCCTTTGGCCCCCCTTTTCCCCTTGTGCCTATAAATACCCCTTTGGGGTTCTGTATTGAGGGATATACAGAGAGTAGTGTAGATTCTCCTTGTTGTAGTTTAGGGTAGTTTAGTTTAGGTTAGTTTTTCTTCTTCCTCTTTGTATTTTTCATTTCTTTTAGATCTTGTAATAGGAGAGGGAGTGGTATATGGTTGGAAAGCAAGAGTTCTTGTAATAGAACGTGACAATCTATGAAAAGTTCTTTCTTTACCTCTCTTTATTTTCTTCTCTCTAACTCCTTTTACATGTTTAGCTAATTTTCTCTCATGGTAACTAACTACTAACCACTAACTAGTCTAACTTCTTACTTGATAATCCACATGAATCTAATAAGCCTCTACTTGGCCTTGCTCTTGCAAGAGCCATTGATGGCTCATGATGATGGATCTAACACTTTAACTTCCTAACTCTCTAACAAGCTAGTATTACTTTATTCCATGCTTACTTTTAGTTTTGATGGTTTAAGTGTAGCTTGCACTTGTTTTGTTGAGTTGGGATGTGATGAGTTACATATGGGTCATGCTTTGAAACGCTCTTGAATCAAGGACCAGTGATTGCCAAGGATACATGTGAGGCAACTATCACTAAGAGGTTAGTATGTTAGTGGAGTCATTAGTAGTTAGTAGCCATGAGTTTTCTTTCTTTTTCACTTTGTTTTAGATATATCTCAAAAATCACAAATATCTTATGTTCTATGTTCCCACTTCTTTGTGTTTCACCGTACTTCTCTTTTTCATTCTTTATTTTCCTTTCTTTTCATTCTTTCAAACATTGAAGAACTTTTAACACACACGTGAATCAACCGGTAAAGCTTCTATCGTCTCCTGTCCTTGTGGATTCGACTCGTTTTAGCCTCTATGCTATAACGGAAGTATCGAGGAAGCCAAAGCACACACACTTTAAATCTTGATTTCAAAATATACACTTTTTGTGCGCGGTTTCTCCCGATCAGCTAGCCAATTGGATGATGACTCAGGTTGGACTAAGCTCGCCTAACCCGAGTTGTTGATAAACTGAGAAGGGGAGCAAGCTGATGCTTGCTCCCAAATCATGGAGTGTCCGACTAATTTCAGCTTGTCCTATAGTGCATGCAATGATAGGACACCTGAATTCTTATACTTGACAGGAATCAGACCCGACTGTAGCTCACTAATATTAATGGATAGAAAAACCTTCTTGGTAGATTAGACTTTCTCTTCTTGGTGCACATATCCTTAAGAAATTTTGCATAATATGGGACTTATTAGATAGCATCAAGAAGTGACACATTAATCTTCACTTGATTAAATATCTCAATTATCTTGTCCATGTGTGCATTTTATTTGTTGTTCTTAAGTCTATTTGAAAATCATACTATAGGCTTATGTACATGATCGGCTGACTTGTCTTTATTAGACTCGTCAGATCTGGATGGAGTGGAGCTAGAAGAGGTGGATACTTATTTTTGGTTGTCTTGAATGGAATTGGTGGGCATCGACACTTTTTTATCAACTTTTTTGCCTGACCTCAATGAATGAATAACATTACATTGATTAAACTGTTGATCCTCAGGCAGATGAACTTGGTTAGAGTTTCTTGGTTCATTAATGGTTTACTAGGTAAAGTACCCTTGGCTTCTCACTTTGTGAATTAGCTAGTTGACTCATTTGAATCTCTAACCTTGTTATAGCTTGTGTGTTGTTGTTCTGCATTATTTGTACGAAGGACTCTTGATTTGTGATCAATACTCATTTTTGCATTATTTACATCACATTTTCTCATTTATTTGTTAATAAAATACTGGTTTCTAATGTATTTTCTCTTAATTTTTAGGTCCACAATTTAATGGAGAAGAAGGCCCAAAATCCTAATTTAATTGGAATTTAATGAAGATTATTTGAAGCTCAATCCATGAAGCCCAGTTTTGTAACGAACCAGGGGATATTCTGAGAGAATAAGAAGCTTCTATAGGACACCTGGACAGAGTCAGGCTATCAGAGCAGACGCTCGCATAACGGCCAAGAGAGCCGTGTTTCTGCGGTTATTCGCCGACCATTGATGCATCGCTTTCTTCTACGGCTGCGATTGATTGGATCTAGGGTTTTGAGGCTATAAATACCCCTTTGGTTCTACGAGAGAGGGTGTTACAAGTTAGATAAGATTTATAGAAATTTCTTTAGGACTTTCTTTAGAATTCTTGTGTAATTTTCTTTTCTCTTTATTAATCCAAAAAATAGAGAGAGTGAGAATTCTATAATTGACTAGTGAAAATCCATACAAGCTCCTTCTTCTTTCTCCTCTAATCTTCTTGTCGTTTTTACAAGCCTTCTTCTTCCCTGCAAATAGTATAAAATGACTACTTTCTTGCTTTTACTTGCTATGAGTAGCTAACTTCTTCATTGGCATGACTAACTAACTGTTAACCACTAACCTCTAACTATTTGATTGATAACCCACATGAATCAATAAGCCTCACAGTAAGCTTTGTGCAAGTAAGAGCTATGGATGGCTAACGATGAAGGGTTCTAACTCTAACACATTAACATCTAAACTAATTCTCACATTTCATGCTTAACTATGTGCTCTAGATGATCTATTGATGTATTAACCTTGTTTTGTTTGGGGAGTTAGAGAATACCTATTCATCCTTACTGATACCGATTGTGCACTTGCAATTCACCCTATTCTAGTCTTAAAATGGATTTTGATGGGGTGATCTTCAAGTTTTTTCAGTGTAAAGCAAGGTGATAGGGAAAGAACTTTCATTCGTTATCACATAACAAGTTCTTATAGCACAAGAATGGTGAAAGCCAAGGATCTATTGTGAGGCTCTATCATCAAAAAAGTTAATGGTTCGCGGGATCATTAGGAGGAGATTGGCCATGCATTATTATCATCTCAAAAGAAAAATCTACTTTTTCTCTTTCAAACTTTGCTTTCTAAGTTCTTTTCTTCAAAGCTTCTTTTTAAAACTTGTTTCCTTTTTCAATTTTTCTTTAAGCAAAACTCCTTTCATTTTTTAAGATTTTTTTTCAAGACCATTTTCTTTTCTTTTTCACAACTTATTTTCTACCTCTTCATATCTACTTCTTTTGTATTTCATTTTCACTTTACATTTTCACAAACCAATCATTTGTTTTATTTTCACATACCATCAATATAATTATTCTCTTCTACTTTTTCATTCTTTTTGAAACAAAGAAGGAACTTTAAAAAAAAAAAAGAAAACTGAACACAAAGCTTCCATCGCTCCCCCTCCTTGTGGACTCGACTCGTTTAGCTTCTTAGCTATAATGGTAGTTTCAAGGAAATAATAACATCTTTTTAAGAACATAATCCACTTTCACACTCAACCATTATCGTGCACTATTCCTCCTTGAACAAATTTTTGGCGCCGTTATCGGGGAGGGAAAATGTTATTCTCTTGTTTTTGAACTAAATAATCTCTTCTCTGTTTCAAGTTATAGGTTTTAGAACCAAGAAATCAAGAACAGCAGGAACATATAAGTGGTCTTGGGCCTCTGCTCTTGAAACTAGAGACTAAGTACCCTCAATTCTGCAGCGAAAACGCGACTTTTACGGCATTTCTGTGGCAGTTTTGAGTGAACTACTCATAATCTTTTTTGCAGGGCAGCTGGCTTTGCAAAATTAACTTTTTACAAGCATTAATTTTCTTATATGCTATCACCGGTATATTGCTAATAAACCAACAGTAAAAAGCATGTTGTAAATTTAAAAATCAGTTTAGACTCTTGCATCTAGGGCACATGTCTTTACGATTCATTTAAATTACTATTGAAGAGTGCTGAAGTAAGGTTCGTACACACTGCATATAGAATAGGATCAACTCCTTGGCTGATTTATCCAATTTGTGTGTATCTTGTTCTGAATATCTTATACACTTGCACAATATTAATTTTAAGGGCAACACCCAAATAAAGAAGATAAGGTGGGGAAAGTCATTACCCTTCCTTAACCCAAAAATAATCTTTTAAGCACTTACAATCCCAAGCCTAATTTAAAAGTTGATAGACGTTGGCCCCTAGGGATTTCAGACTCAATAGGAGATTGACCATGGGTAAAACTTGTAAGAATCATACTCTTTTAAAATCGGTGTTTAAGGTCATGGATTAAGAGATTAAGCCTCGAAGATACCGTGGTTTGGCGTAATTAAGGCCCGTTGCTTACACACGATACCTTCACCGTATTTTGCCCCTACCTGACCGATTACCTTATGGTTGGATTCATACAACAACCTCTCCTGGATAATCGCCCAGTTAGAAGTCGTCTAGATCCAGGAACCTTAGATTAGGCTTGGAGGTTGCTTTTCTTTTTTCTTGTTTGTTATTTTTCATTTTTTGTTTGATTGTTGTTTGAACATTATTTGTAGTGTAACTTTGCATGCAAGTATAGTCAAGAGACCCAATAACATCACGACTAGTTAAAAAACTTTTGCAAACACCTACAGTACCGAAGAATCACATCCAATCATGGCCAATCACATCTCACTTCAGGATAATTTCTACCCCAATCAGGACATCACTTCCTTCATGTATTTAGTTACCATAAGCAAATGGTAAAAACTTTGAGCTAAAACCATAATCTATAAACACTCTCCCTAGATTCCAAGGCATCGAATCTGAGGATGCATGCTTCTTCATAAGAAATTTGAGAAAGTGTGCTTGATGATGAGAATTCTCTAGCTAGGTGAAGATGCAGTTAGACTCCGATTCATCCCATTTGCACTTAAGGACCTATCAAAGAAGTGGCTTTATAGTCTAGCGGTTGGTTCAATTTCATTTTGGGACAATTTTGTAAAAGTTTTCTTGAAAAATTTTACCAAATTTATAAGACCATTCTCATGTGGAAAAATATCATGCAATGTAGACAGGAGCCTAATGAACCATTTTGGAAATACTTTGAGCACTTTAAGAACTTATTTGCCTAGTGTCCACACGGTGGCGTAGAGAAATGGCGGCAATGCCAAATTCTCTACGATGGTTTTGACTACCCCACGAAAACTCCCCTTGAAATGATGTGTCAAAGAGAATTCTTAAAGAAAGACGAGGACAAGGGATGGGATTTATATGAAGACTTAGCTGAAAAAAATAATCTAGTGGGAATCTTATTTAGATAAGTCTAAAAATCAGAATCCAACAACTTTCAGAACCCCGGACTCCATTCAATTGAATCCTCTATAGCTGCAGAAGCTAAAATTTCTCACTTGATTAGGAGACTAGAACTTTTAGAAGTAAAAGAACAATGCATAGTAAACCAAGTCAACCAACCTCAAATGACAAATCCAGGTTGCACTTGTTGCCATGCTCTAAATCATGTTTTTGAAGAGTGTTCAGTTTACCTATCTCAACAAATGTTACCAGACAACATGAATGCAGCTTTTACCAGATTGAATAACAATTCATACTCTAAAACTTACAAACCGGGATGACGGAATCATCCCAATTTTTTATAGAGTCAAAACAGTCATGAGCAGCACAGACCAAATTTTCGCAATTAATTTTCTGCTCATAACTATCAGTCCAATTTTCAATACAATTTTCAACCAAATTTTCAATCAAATTTTCAGCGCAACTTTCCGCCAAAATTCCAACATCAAGCTTCATAACATTTTCAAAATCCTCTCCCAGAAAGAAAAATGACTGATTTGGAGATATCCTTTAAAAACTTGTTCAAAACCCAATCTTCAATGATGAACAACTATAATCAAGCCATCAATAAGTTAGAGGTTCATATTAGTCAATTGGCTAATTCACTTGTGAAAGACAAAAAGGAGCATTACAAAGCCAACCATTGACTAATGCTAAGAACTCTTTTCAACCCATGAGGTTCAAAATACTCAACCAAATCAATGCAATATTGTTCATGTCTTAAGATCAGGGAAACAAGTGGACAATCAAGTTTCTTCACCACCACTTACCACACAACCAAAATTCAACTCAAATGAAGTCTCCACATCCACAAATTTCAAACCAAACACTTTAGAAAAATGGAGAAAAGGAAAAAAATCAGCTAAAGATGTGCACAAGCCTATAGTACCTTTTCCAAATAGGCTAAAAAGTAATAAATCTAATACACAAATGGAAAAGATTTTAGAAATATTCAATCAAGTAAAAATTAATGTTCCACTTCTTGATGCCATACAATAAGTGCCTTTATATGCAAAGTCTTTGAAAGATATGTGCACCAAGAAAAGAAAAAAACCTGTCCCTAAAAAAGTCTTTCTAGCCACGAATATCAGTGAATTATTATCAGGTCCCATTCCTATTAAATACAAAGACCCTGGATGTCTAACCATTGCATGTACCATAGGATAGACCATCATCAATAAGGCATTACTTGATTTGGAAGCAAGTATCAACTTGCTCCCCTTTTTCGTGCATCAATAGCTTGGGTTGGGCGATCTTCGTCCAACATGAGTAGCAATTCAATTAGCTGACTGATCAATAAAGGTCCCCAAGGCGGAGATAACTGATATTCTCATTCAGGTCGGGGAGTTTATCTACCCGTGGACTTCATCATTCTGGAATACAACCCATTCTGAAATCAAGACTCAAAACTCTGGTCATTCTAGGACGACCATTCCTTTCTGCAGCAAATGCAATAATAAACTGTAGAAACGGTTTAATGCGTTTAACATCTGAAAATATGACCAAAGAGGTGAATGTTTTACATCTAAGAAAACAACCCCAGGACTCTGAAAACCAAACTTTTGAAGTAAATTTGATAGAAGGCTTAACTAGTGAACATGAGGAGGAACTAGAATATGAATCTGAATACAAGTTTGCATTAGAGTCGGATGACTTCAATGTTGATCAAATTGTTGACTCTGTGGTAGAATGGCCACAATCACAACTCCAACTCCTTTGAGTCTTGAACCCTAGATTTACCTTCAACTAAACAAAAATCTTCCTTTGAGTTGAAAGCTCTTCCCATCACCTTAAGTACACATACTTAGGAGAGAAGGAAGCTCTTCTGGTAATCATCTCCTCTCACTTAACTAAGGAACAAGAAAAGGATCTTCTTGTTGTGTTGAGGGACAATAAGGAAGTCATAAGATGGACAATGGTTGACATTAAAGGACTTATCCCATCAATTGTTCAACACCGCATTCATTTGATTGAAAAGGTCAAACCAAACGTGATCCATAGCATAGGCTGAACCCAATAATACAAGAAGCCGTTCGAGTAGAAACATTTAAGTTATTAGACAATGGAATCATTTATCCTATATCTGATACTCAGTAGGTTAGCTCGGTCCACGCTATACCCAAAAAGGCTTAATTTACAGTGGTGGAGAATGAGAAAAAAGAATTAGTGCAAACACGTCTTCTCATAAAGATTCGAGCCTGCATTGATTACCGCAAATTGAACTCTGCCGCTTGTAAAGATCATTTTCCTCTTTTATTCATTGATCAAATATTGGAAAGACTGGCTGCACATGCATACTATTATTTCCTAGATGAATATTCTGGGTATAACTAAATCCCAATTGCCCTTGAAGATCAAGAAAAATCACGTTTACCTCTCTATTTGGGACATTTGCATACCGTAGACTGCCATTTGGATTATGCAACACCCCAGCAATGTTTCAATGTTGCATGCTTAGCTTGTTCTAGACATGGTTGAACGCTTTCTGAAAATATTCATGGACGATTTCTCAATTTATGGAGATTCTTTTGACCAGTGCTTGCATCATCTAGAATTAGTCTTTAAACGATGCATGGAGAAAAACTTAACACTAAATTGTGAAAAGTATCATTTTATAGTTAAAAAGGGAATCGTTTTAGGGCACGAAGTTTCAAGCCAATGAATTGAGGTTGATAAGGCAAAAGTAGAAGTGATTGCCAAACTCCCTGAGCTGAAATGCATAAAAGACATCAGATCTTTTCTAGGGCATGCCGGATTTTATAGAAGATTCATCAAAGAGTTTAGCAAGATTGCTACACCATTGACGAATCTATTAATAAAGGATGTGCCCTTCTATTTTGATGATGGATGTCTAAAAGCACGGGGAGATTAAAAAAAGAACTTGTCTCTACTCCAATCATTTTAACACTTGATTGGACAAAACCATTCAAAATCATGTGTGATGCCACGAATTTTGCTATCGGCATTGTTTTAGGATAACACATTGATAATAGGCAGCACGTGATTTATTATGTGTTTAGAACTTTGAATGACGCACAACTCAACTACACTACGACTAAAAAAGAGTTTTTAACCGTAGTCTTCGCGTTGGAAAAACTTAGACAATACATACTCAGATCTAGAACAACTATGTTCACAGATCATTTCGCGCTGAGGTACCTGATGATTAAGAAGGACGCTAAAGTAAGACTCATTCGTTAGATCCTTCTTGTGCAAGAATTTGATCTCGAAATAAAAGATAAGAAAGGTGTGAAAAATATTATGGTGGATCATTTATCTCATATCACCAATGCACCATAAATGAAGATTTTTCGATGAGCACATCCTAGCTATGTGCCACGAGCCTTGGTATATAGATATTGTGACTATCTTGCTATCGGGCAAATACCTTCAGATTGCTCGAGTCAGGATAGACATCGATTCTTCGCTCAGGTATGGTTTTTCTTTTGGGAAGAACTATACCTTTTTAAATACTGTCCTGATCAAAGCATAAGACGGTGTCTTCCTGAAGATGAACAAAGGAGCGTGCTGGTGTTTTCACAAGTTTGCGGGTGGTGGATACTTTGATCCATGTAAGACTACTGAAAAAGTCTTGCAGAGTGGGTTCTACTGGCCCACTCTTTTCAAAGACTCTTTCAAATTTTGTAAGTTGTGCAAAATTGCCAATTGACGGGTAGGATTTTGAGAAGTGACATGATGCCCTTAAACCCATCCTTGAAGTAGAGATTTTTGATATTTCGGGCATCGATTTCATGGGGCCATTTTCTATTTTTTTTGGCAACCAATACATTTTGATTACAATGGACTATGTGTCAAAATAGGTAGAAGCAGTACCAACAAGGACAAATGACAACAAGGTTGTTATCAAATTTCTAGAAGAGCATCTCCCGCTTTGGTGCCCCCGTGCGATAATAAGTAACAATGGGTCACACTTCTGCAACAGAACTTTTGAAGGCCTAATGCGAAAGTACTCCATAACACATAAATTATCCACGGCGTATCATCTTCAAACCAACAGGCAGGTTGAGGTTACAAATAGACAAATTAAACTCATACTGAAAAACTGTAGGACAAAACTGTAAGGATTGGTCTGTAAAGCTTATAGATGCACTATGGGCTTATCGGACTGCATATAAGACTGTCCTCGTTATGTCTCCATATCGAGTAGTATTTGAGAAATCCTGCCTTCTGTCGGTTTATGAGCGATCAAGCAACTCAACTTTGATTTAAATAAAGTCGGTGATTTCTGAAAACGATAGATTTCAGAATTAGAGGAGATACGAAATGCAGCGTTTGATAATGCTAGAATCCACAAAAGCAGAACCAAAATTTTTCATGACCACTCCATACACCGGAAAAATTTTGTCCTTGAACAAAAAGTTCTGCTTTACAACTCTAGGATTTTTCTCTTTGCGGGCAAATTGAAAATCTGATGGTCAGGACCTTTCACAGTACAAATTGTTTTTTCACACGGTGCAGTGGAAATTTTTGATCCTAAGAATGACCAAAATTTCAAGGTCTCAAACCGTTCTTTGTCACCGATCTTGAGTCAGATGTAGAAAAGGTTATGGGTCTTTATGACCCATTTTATAACTGCCTCCGGATTGCATATTTTTTCCTTCGCTGTAATTAGATAAACCATTCAAGGGAAATAAATAAAAAATAGAAAAATTAGGACTTTTCCTTGTGTTTATAGGTTTTCCCCCCTATATTAAAAAACCCAAATCTCAGGTTAGGAATTTCTCCTATACCTAGGGTTAAATAAAACTAACACCTCCCTTCTCCTATATAAATCCTTTCTTCCTCTCTCCCGTGCCCCAATTCCTGACCTAACCCCAGATCTGAGGAGAGGAATTGAGAGCGCCATATTCCCCTAAAACCCAGCCTCTAGTCTCCTCCAATCTGCCGCAGAAAACCTCAGAAACCCGCGGACCCGCGGCCATTCTGTTGTCTCCAGAGCCTCGCCAAATTTTGTCGCGGTCGATTTTTTTGTGTAGATCTCAGATCTACTAGTCGAGCTCTGCTTTTCCTGCGTGGATTGCTTAGAGCAGTCCGTACTTCATTTTTCCCCTACGAATTTTGGGGAAGGTATGCATTCTCTCATCTCTTCAAACAAAATTTTAATTTTTAGATCCATGATACCATTTATTTTTGCTAAATTTTTTTTTTCTAGGATCTTGACTGATATGAATGGATATGACCATGTTTTTTGGATAGGTTTAAACAACGAAATTGGTATGGCCTAATGTATAATAATTCTGAGTTTGATGCATACTATTGTCCTGAACTTGTCAAGAAACTCTACACATGCATTGACACTGCCACTATTGATCTTGACCATCATCAATTTACTGTGCACTTTAACACTGGGGACATCATGGTTACAGTTGACATGATTGAGGACAACACACAAGTCCCTAGTTTACCACAACATACCAATCCCCTTCCCCTTATTGATTACATGACAACCATGGGTGCTAGTTGTGTGGAGTATGACCGTGGGCTCAAGGCAAGCACTGCTTTTTACAATGTCCATTGTGTTGGATGATGGGTCCAACGTAATATATTAGGCCTTGACCACACTACATCTTTCAATAGGCTTGTGCTGTAAATTATCCACAGCCTGATGACTAGGCATGGTCATTTTTCATAGTCTGATTGCCAACTTCCAGCATACTAGGAGTGCAAAGTACTCCCATCTTGTATTAGTCACCCGCATGTGTAGAAACTTTTTACCAAATGCGATATTTTCTGCATATGATCGAATCTTTTTGGCCCCCAAGAGAGTTGTGAGTACATAAAATAGTTGCCTCCATGCGGTTTGGACACCTACTGTCCAACCAGAGGATATCTCAGCTGAGTCCTCTTCTGAGGAATAGTTGGAGGAGGAGAACGAGCCTGAGTTCTGGCGCCAGTCACCACCTACTGATTCACGTACCTTCATATCTTTCATTTGAAAAGGCATGAAGAAGATATTCAAGGGACAAACTCGGTTCCGACGACAAATAGAAGAGCAATCTGCACTTTTAGAGCGTATAAAAGAGGGTTTACAACATTCACAGTTGGCCGGCCCATGCACTTCGGCCAGTTTGAGCCATCGACGAGGGTGGCATCTTTTCACTTCCCTTATTTAATGCATTCATATCATACTGTATACATTAAGGATAATACATGAGATAGGTATGGGGGAGGGTACTAACATAGAATTTTCTCTTTAGAATATTTTCTAGATTTTCTTTTCTTTTTATTTTTAGTTTTTTTCTAGGATTTTCTCTTTCTTTTAGGATTTTTTCAAGATTTTTCTAGATTTTCTTTAAAAAATAAAAAAAAGTTTTGATCCATTTTTAAGAAAATTAAATTGATCTTAGGAATCAGGGAAATTTTAAACTAGGATTTCTTAAATTTATTTAAAATAAGAGGAATTGTTGGATTTTTAGATATTAAGGAAGAAAGATTAGAAAGGTAATTAGATCTTGAATTTTCCTTAGAATTATAACACATATATATTGAGGGTAAAAAGGAAAAACTTAAATACCTTTATAAAAACTATATATATATAAAATATAATAGTTTTGTATATAAATAAATAAAATAAAATGTTTGATCATTAATTAAGATGGTTAATTGTGCCTTAGGAAGTATGATTAATCACACCGAACGGTGGTAAAAAATAAACATTTTAGCTTCGTGACCTTGTTCACTTGAGTACTTAAACCTGAGGGATGTATTCTCATCTAGTACCCTAGGAACGTCTGGTCTGGGAGTCATTGGTTCAAGACTTGTCACATGAGTGGACTAAAAAGCCTAATGAAAATAAAGGAAAAATGAAAAAATAAATATATATGTATGCACATAAATAAATAAATAGGTAAATAAATAAATAAATATATATATATATATATATATCTATGTGTGTGTGTGTGTGTATATATATATATATATCTGTGTGTGTGTGTGTGTGTGTGTGTGTGTGTGTGTGTGTCTATATATATATATATATAAACTATGTATGTATGTATGTATATATGTATGTAAAGGTATCACAAGTCCATGTTAAAATCCCTCATACATATTAGTGTATACTTTCTAGGTTTAATCAAAGATCAAATAATCAATCTAATCCTGATCCCTTAATCCTAATTGATAATAATCCCTTGCATAGAGACTTGAATTAAGAAAGAATAGTTAAAGGTTAACCTAAAACCATAGATCACTTAATTTTTGCAAGAATAGATCATATACTTTTCTTTTTTTCAAAAAAAAATTTCAAAACACTATTATTTGTTTCTTTTTGGGATTTTGTGGGTGTAATCCGTTGAAAACCCTCAGGAGACAACATTCCTCCTCTGAAAAAAATCTAAAGGTTTAACAGCTTGTTGTACACGCTCAGTGTAATAGCGTCACCTGCGAAAGTGGTGTAATAGCATCTCTAGTTTAGGTTTTCTTCTTTTCTTATTCTCTTCGGGGATTAGCAAAAGGTAGGTATGGGGGTGTGATTAGTATTTATTTTTTGAATTATTTACATCAAAATTTCCCATTTATTTGTTGATAAAATGCCGGTTTCTAATGTATTTTCTCTTAATTTTTAGGTCAACAATTTAATGGAGAAGAAGGCCCAAAATCCTAATTTAATTAGGATTTAATGTAGATTATTTGAAGCCCAATCCATGAAGCCCAGTTCTGTAACGAACCACGGGGAGAATAAGAAGCTTCTAAAGGACACCTGGAGAGAGTCGACTGTCAGAGCAGACGCCCGCATAACAGCCAGAGCCGTGGCAGTTCCCTGGCCGTTGATACGTCACTTTTTTCTACGGCTGTGATTGATTGAATCTAGGGTTTAAGGCTTTAAATACTCCTCTGGTTCTGCGAGAGAGGGAGTTACAGAGTTAGAGAAGATTTTAAGGAATTTCTTTAGGACTTTCTTTAGAATTCTTCTGTAATTATCTTTTCTCTTTATTAGTCCAAAAAATAAAGAGAATGAGAATTCTGTAATTGACCAGTGAAAATCAATACAAGCTCCTTCTTCTTCCTCCTCTAATTTTCTTGTTATTTTTACAAGCTTTCTTCTTCCTTACAAATAGTGTAGAATGACTACTTTCTTGCTATTTCCTGCTATGAGTACCTAACTATTTCATTGGTTTGGCTAACTAACTATTGACCCACTAACCTCTAACTATTTGATTGATAACCCACATGAATCAATATACCTCACAATGAGCCTTGTGCAAACAAGAGCTATAGATGTCAACGATGAAGGGTTCTAACTCTAAGAAACTAACATGCAAGCTAATTCTCATATTTCATACTTAACTATGTGTTCTAGATGATCTATTGATGTACTAACTTTATTTTGTTTGGTTAGTTAGAGATTACCTATTCATCTTTGTCGATACCAATCATGCACTTGTAGTTTGATTAGTCTCTAATATTGTATAATTTTTATCACATTTGTACATTTATCTTATATAAAATACTGCTAATAATGGTTTGCTTGTGTGATCCTAGGTCCATGGTGTGCAATGAAGAAAAGACCCTAAATCACCATTTAATGGGTGATTAAAGGCCAACAACGTAGCCATTGACCTTAGGAGGAGATTCTGTCAGACCAGGGAGATCAAATCCAAAATTCAGAAAGTACAACTGATAGGGGACCGAAGCGATGCTGCACAGCAGGCGGTGCTGCGCGCGCTGCTTTAGTATAGCCGCGAAAACGCAACTCTGGCCGCATTTCTATGGCCGCACTGGCGCGGTCGCGCTAGCGTCTTGGGCCAAGGGTTACCCCTGGCCCCCTTTCCCCTGGTGCCTATAAATACCCCCCTTGGGGTTCTTCAGGGAGATATTCAGAGTTTAGAGCGTTGTTGTTACTTTATTTCTAGGAGTTGTAGTTGTTTTATGTTTTCTTCTTCCTCTAGTTTAGTTTAGCCATTAGAGTGAAAGAGAGAGTGTGTACAAGTTGTATTTGAAGGTGACAAGCTTATACAAGTAATACTTCTCTTTCTTCTTTGCATTTACTTGGTGTTTTTATTTGCTTTTACTTTCTTGTTTTAGTGTAATACTCCTTCTCTTTACTTCTTCTCTCTTATTGTTTACTTTTCTTACTCATGTCTAACTAACTCTTTCATTGTATGACTAACTAACTACTAACCCACTAATCTTTAACAACTTGATTGATAACCCAAATGAATCAATAGTGTCAAACAAGCCTTGTGCAAATGAGAGCTATGACATTTTAAGATGAGGGTTCTAACTCTAACTTACTTACAAGTATTCCCTTTCTTATATTTCATGCTTAGCGGGTTTTTGATGATAGATTGTAAACTTTACTTGTTTTTGTAAGTTAGAGGTATTCCTATTAATTTTTGCCAATACCATTTGTGCACTTGTTTCTTCCCTTATTCTCGCCTTCGAATGGATCTTGATAAGGAAATGTTCAAGTTTTGCTGTGTAAAGCTAAGCTAAAAGAAGGACTTTCATTCGGTCTCCAACGTGAATAGTTCCTATGCATAAGGTTATGCTTGCCTATGATCCATCGTGAGGCTACATCTTCAAGAAGTTAAAGATTAGTGGGAGCACTTAGTAGAAAGTTAGCCATACGTTTTTACCTTTAAGAAAACTCTTATTTACAAACATCAACCAAATCCAAGAAATCTTTGAAACATCATTTGTTTTCTTTCTCAATTCTTTATTTGAAAACAAGAAACTTTTTCTTTACTTTGAACAACAAAGCCGCATCAAAGCTTCCATCGCTCTCCCTCCTTGTGGATACGACCCGTATAGCTACTTTGCTAGTACGGAAGAATCGTAAAAGCAGTAACATCGACCCACACTCTTTTACTTATATTTGTGCATGATTTTTGCCGATCAAATTTTGGCGCCGTTGTCGGGGAGGAGCGACTTTATTGTTCAACAATAAAGATTCTTCTTTGTTTTTGTGTGTAGGAGAATTACCAAGGAGCTAACTACTACGGGACGCAAGAGTGGTGGCCAAAGACATTGCAAGAGGAATTTATTTGCCCTCGAAAAATTTGTATAAAAGCGAATTTTTCCGATTGAAGTACTAACAAAAGCTCTTCTGCAGGGTTGCTGAAAATCGCTCAAATTGCTTTCTCAAATTTTTAGTTCCCTTGTATGCTTCACCTTACACTAATAATTCAACAGAAATCCATTTGTTGCTAAATTGAAATCGAATTAGATTCTTGCATTTAGGGCACGTGTTTATTTCAATTCATTTCAATTTCTGTTGAAGAGTGGTGGAGAAAGGTATGTGTGCATTCATATAGAATAGGACCAACATTTTGAAGTGATTTATCGCTTTGAGTGTTATCTTGTTGTGAATATATTGTACACTTGCACAATTGACATTAAGGGTAAAACCCCAAATAAACAAGAGAAGGTGGGGATTTCATCACCCTTTCTTACCCCAAAATCATCTCTAAGTGCATTCACACAACCCAAGCCTGAACTAAAAAATGATAGACGTTGGCCCTAGGGACATCTCGGACTCTCTAAGCGATTAACCTAGGGTGAAAATTGTAAGAACTATACTCCTGCTAAATCGGTGTCTAAGAAAAGAGGATTGAGAGGTTAAGCCTCGAAAGCTCCATGGTTTGGCGTAATTAAGGCCCATGGCTTACGCCTGAATACCTCCTACCGAGTTTTGCCCTTTCCTGGCCAATTAGCTTGTAGTCGAGTTCCTGCAACAACCTCCCCCGGAGAATCGACCAATTAGGAGTCGTCTAGGTCCAGGTACCTTAGATTAAGGCTTGGTGGCTTTTTCTTTTTCTTTTCGATTGTTTGTTGTCTATACGTTATTTGTGGTGTGCTGCATGCAAGAGTGGGTGATAGATCCTGTAACTTTCAGATTAACCAGAAATACTTCTCTATCCTTGCATCCAGAACCGGTGATGGCATCGCTACAGGACAGGTTTTACCCGATCAGAACCTCACTGCCATCTTGTATAAAACTTCCTGAGATGAATGGCAATAACTTTGAATTAAAGCCTCAATTCATCAACACTCTTCCAAATTTCATGGTTTAGAATCGAAGGATGCATACTTCTTTGTTAGGGAATTGGAAGTATACCTCATGATGCGCATTCCCCAGTTAGGAGAGATGCCGTTAGGTTATGTTTCATTCCCTTTTCCCTAAAGGACCTAGCTAAGAAATGGTTGTACAGTTTGTCTATAGATTCAGTTACAACGTGGGATGATTTCATCAAAACCTTCTTGAAGAAATTCTACCCAATTCATAAGACTGCCCTCATCAGATAGAATATCATGCAGTTTAGGTAAGAATAGAGTGAACCATTCTGGAGATACTTTGAACGATTCAAAAACAACCCTACTTTTTATTTGTTTTTTATTTTTATAATTATTTTATTTTTATGTTTTTATTCACTTTAATCCCCTTTTTATTCATTTTTATAGCTAAAGTCCTAGGGGAAGATGTTTGAGACCTAGTCATTATAAATTGGGTCAAAGAGACCCAAGACTCTTTCCTCGTCTAACTCAGGCTTAATGGCTAAGAATGGCTTCAATTTTTGTCCATTTACTTTGAAAATTTGGCCATTCTTCGAATCAGAAATTTCCACCACACCATTTGGAAATACAGTGTGTACCATGAAAGGTCCTAATCGTCTGGTTTTTAACTTTCCAGCAAAGAGATGAAGCCTAGAATTGTAGAGCAGAAGTTTTGTCCTAGGATTTTAGTCCTGCTCTTGGTGATCCTTGCATTGTCATAAGCTTCATTTCATATCTCCTATAACTCAGAAATCTGTAGTTTTTGTAGATCACTGGCTTTGTTCAAACCAAAATTGAGTTGTTTATTGCCTACAAAGCACGATGTTCCAGTTCAACTGGTAGATTGCAGGGTTTTTCATATACTACTCGCTATGGAGACATACCGCGGACAGTCTTAAAAGCTATCTAGTAAGTCCATGTGCATCTATTATCTTAACAGACCAATCTTTTCGATTCTGTCCTACAGTTTTTCTCCGATATGAGTTTTATCTGTCTATTCATAACCTCAACCTGCCCGTTAGTTTGAGGATGATACATCGTGGATAATTTGTGAGATATTGAGTATTTATGCATTAGGGCTTCAAAAGTCGTATTGCAGAAATGATATCCGTTCTCACTAATTATTGCACGGGGGGCACTGAAGCGGGAGATTATGTTCTCCTTCAGAAATTTGACAACCCTTTTGTCGTTCGTCCTTGTTGGTACCGCTTTGACCTATTTTGACACATAGTCCACTGCAACCAATATGTACTGGCTGCCAAATGAACTTGAAAATAGCCCCATGAAATCGATACCCCAAACATCAAAAATTTTTACTTCCAGAATGGGGTTCAGAGGTATCATATCCCTTCTAAAAATCCTACCCGTCATTTGACAGTTTTTGCACAACTTGCAAAAATTGAAAGAGTTTTTGAACAAAGTATGCCAGAAGAACCAACTCTGCAAGACTTTTTCAGCAGTCATGCGTGGACAAAATGACCACCGCACGCAAGCTCATGGCAAAATGCCAACACACTCCTATGCTCATCTTCAAGAATACACCTTCTTAAGATTTGGTTAGGACAGTATTAGAAGTGATACAGTTCTTCCCAAACGAAGAACCGTACTTAAGCGAAAAAGCAATATCTATCCTGACTCGACCATGCAGAAAGTATTTACCAGGTAGCAAGATAGTTCATAATATCTGGTACCAGGGCTCCTTACACATTGCTAGGATGGGTTCGTCAGGAAAATTTTCATTTATCGGTGTTATCTCAACTGGTGCATTGGGGATATGGGACAAATGATCCGCCACAACATTTTGCACGCCTTTCTTATCCTTTATTTTGAGGTTAAATTCTTGCAAAAGAAGGATCCATCGAATGAGTCTTACTTTAGCATCCTTATTTATCTTAAAATACCTTAGCGCGGAGTGGTCTGTGAACACAATTGTTCTGCACCCGAGTAGGTATTGACAAAATTTTTCTAACGCAAATATTACGGCCAAAAATTCTTTTTCAGTCATATTGTAATTGAGTTTTGCGTTATTCAAAGTCCTACTTGCATAATAAATCATATGTCGCCTATCATCAATGTAATATCCTAAAACAGTGCCGATAGCAAAATCTGAGGCATCGCACATGCTCTAAAATGATTTTGTCCAATCAGGTGACGAGATGATTGGAGCAGAGACAAGTTCTTGTTTCAATCTCTCCCATGCTTTTAGACATCTGTCATCAAAATAAAAGGGCACATCCTTTGCTAATAGATTCGTCAATAGTCTAGCAATCTTACTAAACTCTTTGATTAATCTTCAATAGAATTTGACATGCCCTAGAAAAAATCTGATGTATTTAATGCATTTTGGGTCGGAGAGTTTGGCAATCACTTCTACTTTTGCCTTATCAACTACTATCCCAGATCTTGAAATTTCATGCCCTAGAACAATTCCTCATTTGACCATAAAATAACATTTTTTTCAATTTAATGTCAAGTTTTTCTCAGTGCATCATTTAAGAACTAGTTCTAAATGATGCAAGCATTGGTCAAAAGAATCTCCATAAATATGGGATAATCACATATCTAATAGTTTGAGTATTTTTACTCGAACGGCTTCTTGCATTATTGGGTTAAGCCTACATTATGGGTCGCGTTTGGGCCTCTTCAATCAGATGGATGCGGTGTTGAACAATTGATGGGCTAAATCCTTTGATGTCAGCCATGGTCCAACCAATGGCTTCCTTGTTGTCCCTCAAAATGACAAGAAGATCCTCTTCTTGTTCCTCAGTTAAATGAGAAGCGATAATTACCGAGAGAGCCTTCTTTTCTCTCAAGTAAACATACTTGAGATGATTCAGGAGAGTTTTCAAGTCAGAAGAGGGATATTATTCAGTTGAGGGTAAGTCTTTTGGTTCTAGACTCAAAAGGGTTGGAGTTGTGTCCCATTCTATCGCAGAATCAACAATTTGGTTAAAATTGACGTTCGACTCCAATTCGAACTTACGTTCAGGTTCATATTCTAGTTCCTCCTCATGTTCACTCGTCAAGCCTTCTATCAAGTTCACTTCAAATGTCTGGTCTTCAGAATCTCGAGGTTGTTTTCTCAGATGGAAAACATTTACCACTTTGGTTATATCTTCAAATGTTAGACGCATTAAACCATTCCTACAGTTTATTATTACATTTGTTATGGCAAGGAACAAACGACCTAAAATGACCGGTGTCTGAGATTTTGATTTCAAAATGGGTTATGTTTCCAATATAATAAAGTCCACAGGGTAGATGAACTCCCCGACCCGAATGAGAACATCTGTGATTTTTCCCTTGGGGATTTTCACTAAATGGTCAGCTAATTGAATCGTTACTCATGTTGGATGGAGATCGCCTAACCTGCGCTGTTGATATACGAAAAAGGAGAGCAAGTTGATACTTGCTTCTAAATCAAGTAGTGTCCTATTGATGGTGGTCTGTCCATGGTACAAGCAATGGTTGGACACCCAGGATCTTTGTATTTTATAGAAATAGGCCCAGACAATAATTCGCTGATGTTTGTAGTGAGGATGACCTTTTTAGGGACATTAGTTTTCCTTTTCTTAGTGCACATATCTTTTAAAATTTTGTATATGAAGGCATTTGTTGTATGGCATCAAGAAGTGGCATGTTGATTTTTTACTTGATTGAACATTTCTACAAATTTTTCCATCTGTGCATTGGATTTGTTGCTTTTTAGCCTATTTGAAAAGGGTACTATAGGCTTATGCACTTCTTCAACTGACTTCTCTTTTTTATTTTTTTCAGACTCTAAAGTGGTTGGATTGGATTTGCAGATGTGGAGGTTTCAGTTGAGTTGGTTTTTGGTTGGGTGGTAACTAGTGGTGAAGAAACTTGATTGTCCACTTGCTTTCTTGATCTTAAGATATGAAAAACATTGCATTGATTAGATTGGGTATCTTGGGCCTCATGGATTGGGAAAGAGTTCTTAGGATTAGTCAAAGTTTGGCTTGGTAAAGCTACTTTCTGTCTTTGGCTAAGTGAGTTAGCGAATTAATTAATTTAGACCTCTAACCTATTGATGGCCCGATAATGGTTGTTTACCATTGAAGCTTGGGTTTTTGATAGGGCTTCCATCGGTCTTTCCAAATCAGTCATTTTCTCTCCAGATGAGGATTTTGGAAAGAAGGTTGTGGAGCTTGATACAAAAAATTTAGCTGAAAGTTGGACTGAAATTTGGGTTGATAATTATGAGCAGAGAATTGGTTGTGAAAAAGGTTTGTGCTGCTCATGACTATTTTGACTCCATGAAAATTCGGATGATTCCTCCATCTCGGATTGTAAGTTTTGCAGTATGAATTGTTATTCGGTCTAGCAAATACTGCATTCATGTTGTCAGGTAACATTTGCTGAGCTAGGTAAACTAGACACTCTTCAAAGATATGGTTCAACGCATGGCAATAAGTACAACCCGGGTTTGGCACTTGGGGTGGGTTGATTTGGTTACTGTACTTTGCTCCTTGGCTTCTAAAAGTTCGAGCTTTCTCATTAAGTGAAAAATTTTGGCTTCTGCAGCTATATATATTTTGTTGAATGAATTTTGGAAGTTGCTGGGTTCTGATTCTTAGACTTATCTGAATAAGATTCACACTGGATTGTTTTTTCAACTAAGTCTCTAAATAAATCTCATCCATGGTCCTTGTTTTTCTATAAGAATTCTCCTTGACACATGGGTTCAAGAAGGGTTTTGGTCGGGTAATCAAGACCATCATAGAGAATTGGCATTCTCGCCACTTCTCTATTCTGTTGTGGGGACACTAGGCAAGTAAGTCTTTAAACTGCACAAAGTACTTTCAGAATGATTCATTATGCTCTTGTTTAAACTGCATGATGTTCTTTCTATTCAAAGCAGTTTTACGGATGGGGTAGAATATTTTCAAGAACACTTTGGCAAAATTATCCCATGTTGAGATCGAATCAACCGCTAGACTATACAATCACTTCTTGGCTAGATCTTTAAGTGCGAAAGGGATGAACCCTAGTCTTATGGCGTCTTCCCCCAGCTGAGCAATCTGCATCATCAAGCATACTTTTTCAAATTCCCTGATGAAGAAGTTGTTGGCCCAAAGGCCCATCACTCTAGTTTTGATGATGATTAACTCATGTAGTTATAGTACTAATGATCTTGTGTTTAATTAGTCTCAAATATGTGATCAAGATCTTAGTAGGTGTTTAGCTTCAACAAAGGATTTAAAGTCAAGTTTTGGAGCAAGCACGTGTTGATTCAAGAGCTTGTGTATCAAAACCACATCAAGAACTCAAGAGGAGTCTACCTCTTTGGATCAAGGTTTGGACCAAGTCAAGAAGGAGAAGAAGATTTTCAAGTGAAGACCTTCAAGAGAAGACTTGTGTCTATGTTTATTTCTGGTAAGATTTTATTTTTACATAAAATGTAAAGGATAGATTAGTTGGTGGATTGCTCAAGTATCATATACACTCACACACAAGATTTAGATATGTTTTCTTAAAAGAGTTTTCATTTTGAAAATACCGTTTTGATTTTTGGAGTTTCATATATACATGTGTTTTAACCAAAACCACTTTAGTGCTTATTATAAAAATATAGATATTTTATCATATATGTGTAGTGGATCATATCCATACACACTAAGCTTTAAAAGTGTTTAAAAATATCTTGTTTTTATATTTGGAGAAGTTTTGGAAAAATCATTTTGAAAAATACGGATTTTGTTTTAAGCCAAAATTTCTAGGTCAAAAAAATAGGTCAAAATGTTAGTAACATGTTTTGATTTTTACTCAAACATGTTTATATTTAAAGAATAATACTGAACTTATTTTTGTAGAATTTTAGAGAATTTATGGGATTTTATTAAAGTCAAAAAGCCAAGTTTTTAATCCCTAAAAAGACTGTTTTTGGCCTTCTGCCGGTCGACCGCACGGTCGACCGAGCTAGAGGTTGGTCGATCGGGCGGTCGACTGACGTGCATAAAATGTGCACGGCCAGGGCCGGTCGACCGCACGGTCGACCGCCAGAGAGTGTCTGCTCTCTGGAAATGGCCCGGTCAACCGGGCGGTCGACCGCTGGGCCATTGCCCAGAAGGCGGTCGACCGACCTTCCCAACGGTCAGAAATCCGATCGTTGGCGGTCGATCGGGCAGTCGACCGCTAGCAGTACAGACTGCTGATTTGGACCCAACGGCTAGTTTTTGTTTGCCTATAAATTGGGGCTTCCTTGGGCTGTTTTAGACATGATTTGAAGAGAGTTTTGGGCTAGTCTTGCATACCTATTTCAGTGGTTTTCTCCACAAGTTTTAGAGCCAATATTTCCAAATCAAAAGGAGAGTTTATCAAGAGTTTTCAAAAGTGATTTTCTTGAGTTTTTCGCCACCACATCCATCCTTGTTTTTCTCACACATACTTAAGCTTTCCATTGATATATCTATCCTATAGGAGAGTTGTTGTGAGATTATTTTTAGGTGATCAATGTGTTTAGATCACCAAGTGTTCTTTCTTGTACTTTGAGGAGGCGGACTTGCGGGTTCACGTTGTTTTGGGTTCTAGTGAAAACTCAGTGTAGAGGTGCAGCCTCAGCAAGCTTGCGTGCTTGCGTGTGTTTTGTTCTTGCGGGAACAAGAGAGGGACTAGAGAGTCCAAAGGAGTTCTAGTATGAACTCGCTTGTAGGTGTTGCGGCACCGAGTGATCCGGTGGGATCGATTTTAGTGAAAATCCTTCAAGTGTTGAAGGCAGGGACGTAGAGCAAGTGTGCTCGAACCTCGAAATAAATCTCCCGTGTTTGCGATTGCTCTCTCTATCTATCACTTGTGTTTATATCTTACTTGCTTATATTGCTTTCATTTCTATATGCTTGATATATACTTGTGCTAAATTGATATATGCTTGGGGATTGTTTGCTTATACTTGTATTCAACCAAGAGGGCCAAAGCGGCACCTCAACTTTTATCTAGAGGAATCTTGAGGAGTTAGTCCAGAGCCCTTCACGGGGAATTCGGCTACACTCTTGTGTTATACTTGGTGTGTTGTGCATAAAATTTTTAGTTTGCATAAATAGTTTTTAATTCTGCATTAATTCACCATTAGATTAGCTAGTCACCTATTCACCCCCCTCTAGGTGATTTCAATTGGTATCAGAGTTTGATGCTCTTGATTTGGGTCTTACCACCTTAAGTTAAAGATCCTCATTTATAGATAATCACAATATTTGTATACACACATGGATTTCATGTCACCTCCCACCTTTGACATTCTTAACATCCAAACTTGGAAGGTTAAGATGTCTTTGTACCTCAAAGGCCTGGGCATTCATGTTTATCTAGCTACCATTAAAGATTCATACTTTAGTAATAGCAAGTATCTTGAGGCTAACTCAAAAACCATCCATGCATTAAAGAGTACCCTAAATGATGAATATTTATCTAGGGTTGCTGATTTTGATTCTGCTTTTGTAGTTTGGAACATTATAGTCTCCCTTGGCGAACAAAATCAATACTATGCGGGGAGTGACTCGGATGATGGAAGTGAAGCTTCCAACTTGTGCTACATGGTCCAAGGGGATAACCCCCTTGAGGTAAACTCCGAATCCGAGTTAGAAGAGGATGTTGATATGTCTTATAATGAACTTGAATCTTTTTGTCAACAACTTCTAGAAAAATATGACATGCTTAAAAAGAATAATAAGAAATTAAAAAATAAATTTGATTCTATGTCAAAAGAGAAAGATTCTTTTCAAAATAAATTAGAATGCATTTCAAAAGAAAACGAATTTTTGAAAATTGAGAATATTTCCTTATCTTCTAAATTAAGTGATCTTTGTGAAGGAAGTACCTCTTTGAAAAATAAGATTATTTTGGTGAAAAAGGAAAGAAAATTGCTTTGGAAGAAAATAACTCTTTAAAAAGAAAATTTGTTTCGAAAGAAAAAGAAAATGTTTCTAAAAGAAAAAGAATATTGATTCTCATTCTCATCATGCTTCTCATGCCTCCATTGATAAAAATGAGATTAAATTTTTGAAAAATAGAATAGATTGCTGGAGCTCAACTTTGAGCAATTGTGCATTTAATCATAATAGATTGGAAACCTTGTTTTAAAAGAAACAAGCTCCTCATGTACATGCACATCACCCACGGCGCACTTATGCACACTTTGCACATCATGATCACACTCACACTCATGTGCATTCTAGAATGTACAAATGTACAGATTGCGGCCACAAAGGCCATTTAGCAAAATTTTGTTATGATAGAGTAAATTCTTCAAATTTTGCTAATAAAAATGTTTGGGTTCCAAATAGTGCTAACCCTCGTAGACCCAAAATAAAATGAGTACTAAAATTCCCATCTCTTGTGTTTGATTTAGGTGTGGGTTTTCACATGACGTGAGAGGGTTGGTGCCTTGGTGGTGGATGCACATGGTCTAGATGGACACACATATTGATGCACCGCTATCAAGGAAGTGTTGGTGGGAAGATCACCATGTTTTGGAGACTTGGAGTGTAGTTCATGTGTTTTAGTAACTAGATCTAAACTCCATTTACTTTACATGCTTTTACATTAATAATTTTTAGCATGTTCATGTTTTTGTGCTTCATGTGGTAAATACTTGTTTAGATGTAGTTTTTGTCAAAACTTGTGTATATACTTGTACAAGTAGTGAGCAACATTTGATTCTTATATGTTTGTACTTCATTGCTCATTTGTACTCATTACATGTACCTGTATAGCCTAATTTTAATGTTTCCTTCATTTATACTTGTTTTGCCTATTTCTTGTTTTGCTTCATGTATATGTAATTGTTGTTCAAAACTAATAAATATACATGTATACCCTTGAGTCACTTGCCTGCATGCAAATACTTTTATGAACTTTTTTATGTTTGAGATATGTATGCATATTTCTAGTTTTGATAAAACATACATATACCTTGAAGTTAGTTTTTTTTGTTTCATATTTGTTTGATAAAATGAATCTTCATGATTTTCACATGTTTAATGTTTTGAGCCTAATTGACTATTTTCATGAATATGCTATTCACATGATGCTTGTGCACTCACATTTTATTTGTTTTCTCATGACTATGTTTTCATGAGCATTTTTGAGCTTTATCGATCTTGAGTACTTAGCTATGATTCATGAGATATATGTTTTGTTTTCTGGTTTGAAGGATCTTTAACTAGTTTTTTAAAAACTATTTTAAACTAGTTATTTATTCTTTATTTGGTAGTGTTTTCAATATACAACTACTTTCAAATTTATTTTTGAAAACCCCTACCAACCACTTAAGGGCGGACGGATGGGCGACCATGCTTTGTATGCCTTATTGAAAATCTTTTATCATGTGCATGAATAGCGTGATTATTTATAAGCTATACACTTGATCTTTATTGTGTTTTCAATTGGTATCACAATTGATATTTATTTTGTATGCTCATATGTTTTCTTATATATGTATGCTTCAAATTTTCAAATAATATCAATTTCTATTGGTATTTTTATTTTCATACATATATATGATTTTATTGTGCTTAATTTACTATAGCATTTCTTGTTTAAAGTACAAATTATATTTATGCTAAGCTTGTCTTGTATCTTAATTTCAATTGGTATCTCAATTGACATTTTAACAAGTTTATGCATTATTTTCAATTGATATTTAATTTGGTATCAAAATATACTTCATATTGTACCATTTATTTGATATCAAAATTTATAATATACTTTAATTGGTATCAATATGTTTCAATTTCCAATTGGGTTTAAATTTCATTTGGTATCAATGTGTTTTACCTATTTGGTATCAAAATTTACCATATATTTCAATTGATATCAAAATATAAAATATTTTCTTTCATTAATATCAAAATGTACAAAAGTTTCAATTTCAATTGGTATCACAAATTTCCTATTTCATATGGTATCAAAATCTTGTGATATCTCAAATTGATTTGTTGATTTAAGAAAAAATTCAAAATTTGTATTGTTTATTTACAATTGGTAGCTTTAAAAAAAAAATTTGTTTATTTACAAAGGTATCTCAAAATGTGTTTTATTACCTTGAGTAAATATCAAAATTTGTGTTTAAAATGTTTTGAAATGTACTGTCTATATGCAAGGGGAGCTTAACATCTCTTCTATATATATATATATATATATATATATATATATATATATATATATATATATATATATATATATATATTCATGTTGTGTGTATCTTATATTGAGGAGGTTGACATCTCTTCTTTATGTGATACATGTGTGTCGCAGGAGCTTCATATCTTCACTTATACATTGTATTGTTGACACTTAAAAAGACAAGATTCTCATTGGTCCGAACGATGTCTAAACTTGTTGACATTTACAAAAGACAAGGGACAGACGAGCTGAAGACCAGTTTTCACCCACCTCCAAGGGACAAGGAAGCGGTTTGGACTCCACTGATCCAGCAAGCAGAACAGTGAACCCGGATTGTTTCTAACAGACCTCAGCAGGTCTAAAATGCTAGCATATAGCATTACATTAGTCCAAGGAAATAGCCTCGTTTGAGAGGCTAGCATCATCCAGAGCATCGCCAGGAAGCTAACTGATAGCTTCGCCGAAAAGCCTCTTTTCAGGATTTCGCTAAGGATTGCCTCTAGCTCCGCTATGAGCTTCAAAGCGGGCAGCTCCGCTATCAGCCTGCTATGGTCAACCTTTGACCAATCAAATCTCCTGATGAGATCGGATTCAATCTAATCAAATCCAATCGGGATTCAAATATGGCAGGTGATTGCCGCAATCTCTTGACTCTCTTGAAATGAGTAAGAGGATCAGAGAAAATCCTCCAACGAGATGGAAAGGATCAAAACAAATCGGAAAGATCAACCGACTTGCCATTTTCTAGCTCCGCAGAAGCTATCCTAGCCTCGCAGCAAGGCTACTTTCCAGATTCAAACAGATTCGGTTCAATCTGTTTCCATATCTTCAAGAGGCGATTATACCCTTGCTCTCCCTATAAATAGCCCGTCAGGGGCACAAGGGAGGAGGATCGCATCGCATCGCATCGGATCGCATCGCATCAGAAGAGAAGGCTTCCAGAGATCGGCGATCAATCAAAGCGGGCTTCTGCTCCCAAATCAATCCTCTGTTGATCAGGAGAATCGGACTTCTTCATAACGCACCGTGCGTTCTCTAATTCAGAGACCTTTCAAGAGAAATACTTCTCTTTTCAGGGTGGCGATACCCTAGCAACCTCTTTTCCTCCAGGAATCTCCGGAACCAGGCGAGAAGGAATTCCTTACAGAAGGCGGTTTTGAGAAGTAGCCAGAGGGTTCTACCAATCCTCTATTCTCTGATTCCCGGAACCAGGCGAGAAGGGAATCTCATCGCTCGCATCGTCAAAGGGACAAGTGGTCGCGCGCTGACCAGACTCCTATCGGCACATTTTCCCAGAATCTCTGAGGAGATCTACTTGTAATCTTTTGAGAATACTTGTAATTTAGCTCCTCAAACTCTTTTATTTGTAAGTTTTCCCCTTTGCAAACATAATGGAAGACAAGATGGCGACTCCGCTGGGGATTGTATTCTCCTCTGCTGAAAATCAAGTGTCGTAATGCGACGAACAGACCTTCGGGTCTATCTCTGAATTCAGAAAAGCCGGTGCAGCCAGATCTTCTCTGGCTAAATCTTAAAGCAAAGTCTCTGCGGAGACGGAAAAGGTTCTCTGCAAACCTGCCGCAGTTCTCTGGCGCAACGAGGAAACATGCCCGCAGCCCAGATCCTGCACTTTTGAGAACCTGGTTATCCAGATCGATCAAGGAAGATTTGAAGAAGTCCTCTTTGGGGGTGGCCTGACGCTTCGAGCACGGAAGCACAGGAAGGTCTTCATGACCAAGGTTTCAAATCAGAAACCAGAGGCAGAATTTTGCCAGCACCCCACAGCCCCGCTTGTGGCTATTCAGGTTCCTTGCGAACCTAGGCGTCCCTTGTCAAGGCTGATATGGAAGCCTAAACAGAAGTCTTCAACCGAAGCTCTCGGTGTAGTCATGCCGAGACTGCGCCTCTCCCGCGAAGAAAAAGGGTAAGATGCCCGTCTGCCCTGACGATGCTGCCAGCCATGAAATCACGACGGCAATCATACCGTCACCTGAATCAAGGGCAGCAAAGCCTCTTGTCAGCCTCGCTTTCACAAGCGAAGCTATTGTACCACAACGAATTCACTGGGTTCGCGGCCGCAAGGCTAAGACCACAGTGTTATCTGAGGTTGATCCCCTTCGCAGCAGAATAGCGGGCAAAGCACCACAGCGTGCTCCGCTTCCCAATTCATCAGGCACTAAGCTCGCACCCGTCGGCGAAGCTAGCGCCAAAGTACTATTCAGTACTAATCCCTTCTGCAGGGATAAGAAGAACGGAGCATCACCCCTTGTACGCTCCAGAAAGGCCTCTCCATGGGTTTGTTCAGGCTCTGTTGAGCCTAACCTGCGACAATTCTTGACAAACAAGCGGGAATTGGAGTCTCTCCAAACCACTTCCCCTTGTTGTCAAAGAGGATGCCGACTTGTGACAATCCATTCAGCCCGCTGTCGGCAATATCCAATCAAGGTTGCATCTCTGCACCGTCAATCGGTGTTTGACCGGTTGTCCGCACATGCCACAAAGAAACATCATGAAAGGAGCGCTTCGCGAGGCCCAGCCTTCGCGTCCGTCAACATGACCGGAAGAGGACGAGAGCGACACAGGGAAGGTCATGCATCTGATGATACCCCTTTCGGCTCCCCAGATCCAGAT
Organism: Agave tequilana; assembly: GCA_038442645.1. NCBI lineage: Eukaryota > Viridiplantae > Streptophyta > Magnoliopsida > Asparagales > Asparagaceae > Agave > Agave tequilana. The sequence continues at coordinate 58,143 of JAVJIF010007657.1, forward strand.
TATAGCCCGGGCATAAATGAAGTCTTGGTGCGCGAAGAAGGTGTTTTCCGAAACACCAGATCTAGGGTGGCGATACCCTATAATTATGAGCAGCCTTCTTCCTCAAAGGCCCTGATCTCGCCACAGTCCAGGCGATCACCCCAATCATCTGATGGAGAAGATGAAGACAGCGGGTATGCCTCTTCAGCAACAGTCAGTTCTATACGGACGGACAAAGCATCGGTCAATATGGCCGATAACGCCAATGACGACCTTCGTCGGCGTTTGGAAGCTCAGGAGCAGACCTCTAGAACTCAGCAAGAGGCCCTGGAAAATATTCAACAGATGCTCGCTCAGCTCCTCAGCAACCGGAATGATGATACCGGGAGCAATCATGATGAGGAGGGACACCTCAGCAACGATTCGCCCAAGACAGAGAGATCTAAGGGAGGCTTTTCCCTGGATGCCGAAGTCCTTAAAGGCCTTCAAGCTCAAATTTCATCCCTGGCTCAGAGGGATGAATTAAAGAAAGTAGGGGCAGTTCGTCCTTACCCACTGGAGTGGGATTCGGTGCCATATCCGCCAAAGTTCAAACCACCAACGTTGCATACGTATGATGGTAAGAGCTCGCCCAAGCAGCACATCTACTATTTCCGGTCCCAGACCTGTAATGTTCTAAGCAACGATGCCATCATGGCTAGGTTGTTCATCGGCACCTTGAAAGGGGTGGCATTCGACTGGTTCCGAAGCCTTCCTCAGGGCTCTATCAATTCCTGGGTCGACCTGGAAACTCGGTTCCTCTCTCGCTTCTATGAGGATGACACCGAAGTGACCATGGACAAGCTCCTTTCCACTGTGCAGAGGAAAGGCGAATCTGTCCGTGAATACATTGAGCGGTTCAGAAATCTATCTCTGATGTGCCCAGCAGAGATGCCATTACCCATGCTCTTACAGACATGCAGGCACAACTTCTTGGATCAAGTAGAAGTCCGCATGGGGGCTGTCAAAGCCCATACTTGGAAGGAATTGGTCGAACAAGCTGAGATAGCCGAGAAGTCGGCTAAGAAGTTCGAGCCATCCGCCCCTAGAAGCAAATGGGGCGCGAACAACAAAGGGCGTAGCGATCTCCCGCAGTCTTCCCAAGCTAAAGGGAAGGAAATTATGTCCGTCGAGCTGACCGGGGACATGCAGTCAAAGGCCAAGAAGAGCGGCGTCAACAGCCAAGAGCCCAAGTTTCCTCCAAAACAGTACTCCTTCAGAGATGATCAGGTGGTCACGATATTCCATCTGCTCCACAAAGGGAACAAAATGAAGCTACCGGATGCTCGGCGTCCCAATGAGATAGGGCGCACAAACGACCCTAAATACTGCCTCTACCACAGGATGATCCACCATCCTACTGACAAGTGCTATGTTCTCAAGGATAGAATTCAAGCCTTGGTCGACGCCGGAGTCCTCACACTGAAGACGGAACAGAAGAAAGTCACTGCCAATATGGTGACTCTTGAGTTCGGCACTGCCCAGAAGGTCACAGTTCCTGACGGGACCTATTCAACCTCGGCGCCGCGGTTGGAAGTCAAACATCCTCCAGCCATGACTCAATGCAACAAGGGTCTCGTCCCTTTGACATTGGAGACAGGGAAGTTATGTGGATACACCCTGACCTCGTCCAAGACGTACAGCGGACGTCGAAAGACTCCAGCAAAAAAGGCAAGTCCTGCAATGTCATCTCTGTCCTGCCAGATGATGGTAATCTTACTTCGGCTTCCCTCAGCGATTCAGAAGAAGAGAAGCATGCCTGTACAGCGCAGGCAGATGCGCCTCAACAGACGGGCACCCGGTCTGGAAAATCATACTTAAGGCAGTATGACAAGTCTACTGACGAGATACAACAGCAAACGACGTCAGTACCAATGCCGACATCCGCTCCAGTCCTGACCAAAGGGAAGGAGAAGCCTAAGGAAGTGCGGTTCGACCATGTGTTGAAGAAACCGCCAGGCCAAGGGTTAGCCACGCCCTTTCGCTTTGATATATTGGCCCACTTAGCCAATATCCCGGCTCGTATCACAATACACGAGCTCCTTCGTCTCTCTAAAGAGACAAGAGAGGCACTCAGAGATGCGCTGGCCAACTCGGAGTCCTTTCTGACATGCATGCCCGAGGTTCCTGGCGTTGAGATGCGGCCTTCCTGCTCAGAGTGTCATCACGCGCAATCCAAGGTGCATGCTATTACCTTTACGGCGGAAGATATGCTTCTCAAAGACAACAAGGATGATCGACCTCTGTACTATACCGGATATATCGGTTCAACATGCATTGAAAGAGTACAAGTCGATCCGGGGTCTGCACTCAGCATCATCCCCAAAAGGCTCCTCTATTTCCTCGGCATACCATTGTACAGGTTGTCCGCAACCACCACTACAATATATGGCTTCAACGCCGGGAGCAGCCATCCGCTTGGAAAGATTCGGCTCCGCTGCAGAATCGGAAGCTTGAAGTCAGAAGTGACGTGCTATGTCATTGATGCTGACACATCATATAACTTGCTGCTAGGAAGACCCTGGATCCATGCCAACTGGATCGTCCCTTCCACCCTCCATCAATGCTTCAAATATGTTGAAGATGATGCGACAGTACGAACTGTCTTCGCTGAAAAGCAACCCTTCAAGGGGGTGGAAAACTACTTCACCGACGCCCTCCTGTATCAAGAGGCCGACGGAACGCCTGCAGAGCCATTGCCAGACGATGATGAAAGTGGCAATGAGGCGGATTCAGAATCCGAAACAGGCATGCCAGCCATTTTGATTGGCGAACCAATTACAGCATGTTTCCTCAATGACCCCCAATGTAATACCCCTTCTGATGAAGAGGGTGAATGGGTAATTAATGATAGTATCTCTTTTGGTTATCCTGCGAGTATTGGGTCAATTAAATCCATCATAGAGGGCTCTCTGCACATGCCCGTACATGAGCCAAGTTCGGCTACTACATCTGTGGAGGTTATAGAAGGGGCCACGCTGGTAACCCCTCCATCCAAACAAGGTCAGTTGCCGATAATCTTCGGTAGAACCCAGCCACGGGGACCTGCAGCTACAGAGTTAAGCTCGGACTCAGAAGCCCCACAGTTCTTCCATTATGCGCAACCGGCACGCCATATTATGGAGAAGATGGGATATGACTTGAAGCAGGCAGGCGGCCTAAATTTCGGAAAAGGAAGACGCAGCTTGATGCGTAACTCCGTCCTAAGAGGGAAACCTGCAAATTACTATGATAGTACACGCAGGGGGTTAGGGTATGTCACACCCACGTCATCAACAACAGTTCAGGTCAAAGGCGATGGATCGATCCCATCACAGTCGGACTCATCTGCCGGGTGGGACTCTGACATCAGCATAGGAGGAATGTTCAACGACCTCACTGTGAATATGACTTCAGGCAGTCAATTGGAACCTGCGGAAGCTGCTGATGAGGAACCTTGGGCCCAGCAATTAAGTCTCCAATGGGAAAAGCGGTTCGAGCTGCGCGAGCCACCTACCGAAGACAAGGTGATCCAGGTCAACTTGGGTAGTCAAGATCACCCCAAGCCTATTTTCATAAGTGAAAGCTTATCACTTATCGAAAGGGAAGAATTGATAATGCTCGTAAAAGAGTATATAGATGTCTTCGCCTGGAGCTACGAAGACATGCCTGGACTTGATCCACAGGTCGCTATGCACCGTCTAAACATCAAGAACGACATTAAGCCAGTCAAGCAGCAACAACGTCGGTTCTGCCAAAACATCATGGAGGCTATTGAAGCCAAAGTTCATAAGCTCATTGCTTGTGGCTTCATCCGGGAGGAACAACATCCAGATTGGGTGGCTAACATAGTCCCCGTCCTCAAAAAGAACGGGAAAATACGGATCTGCATCGACTACCGTGATCTCAATACGGCCTGTCCCAAAGATGAATTCCCACTGCCGATCACTGATGTCATGATCGACAACACATGCGGGTTCGAGAGGATGTCTTTCATGGACGGCTTCTCAGGGTACAACCAGATCAAGATGTATCCTGATGACGAGAAGCATACTTCTTTCCGAACGCCATTGGGGGTATACTGCTACACTGTAATGCCCTTCGGACTGAAGAACGCCGGAGCAACCTACCAGCGGGCGATGAGCATGATCTTCCGCGACCATCTCCGAAAGACGGTGGAATGCTATGTTGACGACATTGCCGTCAAAAGCCGCAGCAAAGATGAACATCTTCGCGATCTGAGAACGATGTTCGACATAATGCGGGCTCATCAGCTGAAAATGAACCCGACAAAATCCTTTTTGGGAGTGTCTAGTGGCAAGTTCCTCGGATTCATTGTCACGTCAAAGGGGATCCATCTTGACCCGGACAAAGTCAAAGCCATCCAGAGTATGCATCCACCAAGGAATCTCAAAGAGCTCCGAGGCTTGCAAGGCAGATTAGCCTACATCAGAAGATTCATAGCAAATCTTTCGGGCCGTTGCCAGCCCTTTACCCGTCTCATGAAAAAGGGTACTGCCTTCATATGGGACCAGCTTGTCAAGAAGCTTATGAAGACATTAAGAGGTATCTCACAAAACCTCCGGTCTTAGTGGCCCCTACATCAGGGAAACCATTCTTGCTTTATGTAAAAGCTCTGGACTATTCCCTCGGTGCCCTCCTCGCTCAGAAGGACGACAATGGCCATAAGCAGGCCATTTATTATCTGAGCAGGACTCTCATAGGAGCGGAATCTCGCTACAATCCTATTGAGAAAGAGTGTTTAGCTCTCGTCTTCGCTGTCCAGAAGACACGACATTATTTGGTTGGCCAAACCATACATGTCATCTCCAGGGTGAACCCTTTACGTCTTCTCATGACGAAGCCAGGGTCGCTGAATTCAAGGTTGGCTAAATGGGCACTTCTGTTGTCTCAATACGACATGACCTTTACTCCTCAGAAGGCAGTTAAAGGCCAGGCCCTTGCAGAGTTCTTAGCTGCTCATCCAGTTCCAGAACATTCAAAACTTCACGAAGACATCCCTGATGAAGTCTTCGAGTCTAATGCAACCTCAGCAGAGGAAGTGTGGTAGATGTTCTTCGACGGAGCATCGCGGATGGGCCCCAAAGGGAAGATTATTGCCGGAGTGGGGGTTGTGTTCATCTCCCCACAGGATCATATCCTCCCCAGAGCATTCTCCTTGACAGAATCATGCTCTAATAATGTAGCGGAATACAATGCTCTGCTCTTCGGTCTCCAGCTCGCCCAGGGAATGGGGGTACGCTACCTCGAAGCTTATGGCGATTCAAAGCTGGTCATCAGTCAAGTCAAAGGCGAATACGAAGTCCGCCATAAAGACTTGGTGCCTTATTATCATACAACCATCGAATTGGCTAGCTTATTTGAAGGCTTCTACATCGGGCATGTGTCCCGATCTCAAAATACCAAGGCGGATGCCCTCGCTGCATTAGCAACAACGCTAGCCTTACCGGCCGACACCGAGTATCACCTCACAGTCGCAACCCGGCATCTCGTATGCTCCAAGCATATGCTAAGGATCCAAGAGGTCCATAATATCTCCACGGATCTTGAGCCGAGGGATTGGCGCTTCCCTCTCATTGACTACGCTCTGCACGGTCTGCTTCCAGACGATCCCAAAGAAGTGGCGTCCATCAGACGAAGGTCGCTCCGTTTCTACTATGATCCCACTTTGAAGACACTCTACCGTCGTTCATATGACGGTGTCCTCCTCCGTTGCCTTTCCCATTCAAAGGCACAGGAAGTGATTAAAAAAGCACATGATGGCATTTGCGGAGCTCACCAGCCGGGTCCAAAGCTTAAAGACAGGCTGCACAGACTTGGGTACTACTGGCCGACCATGATGGCCGATGCCACCCAATATGCACGAAGGTGTAAGGCGTGCCAGGTCCATGCAGACTTCATACACCAACCATCGGAGTTGCTCCACCCTACTGATGCTTCATGGCCATTTGAAGCATGGGGAATCGATGTCGTAGGGCCAATCAGTCCCTCTTCGGCAAGAGGTCACCGGTTTATCCTGGCAATAACCGATTACTTCTCAAAATGGGCAGAGGCCACACCGTTGGCCGAAGTTAAAACCTCCAATCTGGTTAGCTTCATCAAACACCATGTCATCCATCGATTCGGTGTACCCAGACGGATCATCCATGACAATGGTCCCCAATTCGTAAGCCAAGGTTCTATCGGTTCTGCGATAAATACCGAATTCAGAATGTGGCTTCAACCGCCTACAATCCTGCCGCCAACGGCTTGGCAGAGGCATTTAACAAGACGATCATCAAGCTGCTCAAGAAGTTTGTCTCCTCGAACAAGCGAGATTGGGACGAAAAGCTCGGTGAATGCCTTTGGGCCTACCGGACTACGGTTCAGACACCGACAGGCAATACGCCTTTCTCCCTGGTATATGGGTGCGAAGCGGTCATCCCATTGGAAATCCAGGTGCCATCATTGCGGGTAACCTTGACTACTAAGATGACATCAGAAGATAATGATCGCCTGCGTCTTCAAGAGCTCGAAGCCCTGGACGAGAAGCGGCTGCAAGCTCAGCAACACATCGAGCTATATCAGGCTCGGATGTCAAAAGCCTTCAATAAGAAGGTTAAGCAAAGAACCTTTCAGAAAGGAGATCTGGTCTTAGCCGTCAGACGACCAATGATTATGACGCACAAGACCAAAGGCAAATTTCAGCCTAAATGGGAAGGACCGTTTGTGATAGAGACAGTCTATTCAAACGGAGCATACCGCCTTACAATTGCAGATGGCGACCTCCTCATGATGCCAATCAATGGCAAATTCTTAAAGAAGTACTATCCTTAATCAAGGATTTTGCTCTCGATCAAGTTAACATTACACCTCTGATCGAGATCCGCGCGTCCGGAATGTGCACAAAGAGAGCCTCTCTCTTTCTCCAAGCATATCAAACCTGTTGGTGGCTGGGGGTTTGCTTAAAATCCCAAGGGATCTGCTCCCACTTGATTCCCTCTCCAGAATCACTTACCAATTCTCATCCATAGAATGGTAAGACCACATATTCCGCTGTTACGTTAACATTAAACCTATGACAGCAGTCCCCTCATTTCTCCTCATGAGAGCGAGACCTCCAAAGTCACTTACCAATTCTCATCCATAGAATGGTAGGACCACACATATTCTGCTGTTACGTTAACATTAAACCTATGACAGTGATTCCCTCGTTTCTCCCCGAGAAGACGAGACCTTTTCCAAATCCAATCCGACTTTTGAACTTGGTGACTTCTCAACCAGTTATGTCATTGCGACCTCTGAACTGGCAGATAGCCAAGTTTCATCTACTATTGAGCTTAGTGGCGTCTCAATTGGTTACGTCATCGCGACCTCTGAACCAGCAGACAGCTAAGTCTCGATCCTGAGCCCTGTTGACATTTACAAAAGACAGGTCTCGATACTTGTCGACATTTACAAAAGACGAGTATCACCTATTTTGAAGCTTGGTGGCTTCTCAACCAGTTATGTCATTGCGACCTCTGAACTGGCAGATAGCCAAGTTTCATCTACTATTGAGCTTAGTGGCGTCTCAATCGGTTACGTCATTGCGACCTCTGAACCAGCAGACAGTTAAGTCTCAATCCCGAGTCCTGTTGACATTTACAAAAGACAGGTCTCGATACTTGTCGACATTTACAAAAGACGAGTATCACCTATTTTGAAGCTTGGTGGCTTCTCAACCAGTTATGTCATTGCGACCTCTGAACTGGCAGATAGCCAAGTTTCATCTACTATTGAGCTTAGTGGCGTCTCAATTGGTTACGTCATCGCGACCTCCGAACCAGCAGACAGCTAAGTCTCGATCCTGAGCCCTGTTGACATTTACAAAAGACAGGTCTCGATACTTGTTTACATTTACAAAAGACAAGTATCACCTATTTTGAAGCTTGGTGGCTTCTCAACCAGTTATGTCATTGCGACCTCTGAACTGGCAGATAGCCAAGTTTCATCTACTATTGAGCTTAGTGGCGTCTAAATCGGTTACGTCATTGCGACCTCTGAACCAGCAGACAGCTAAGTCTCAATCCCGAGTCCTGTTGACATTTACAAAAGACAGGTCTCGATACTTGTCGACATTTACAAAAGACGAGTATCACCTATTTTGAAGCTTGGTGGCTTCTCAACCAGTTATGTCATTGCGACCTCTGAACTGGCAGATAGCCAAGTTTCATCTACCATTGAGCTTAGCGGCGTCTCAATTGGTTATGTCATTGCGACCTCTGAACCAGCAGACAACTAAGTCTCAATCTCGATGCTTGCTGACATTTACAAAAGGCAAGTATCTCCCCCTTTAGCCCCGCAAAGGGCTGACCTCGAGACTGGCGACGTCTCAATTGGTTATGTCATTGCGACCTCTGAACCAGCAGACAGCTAAGTCTCAATCTCGATGCTTGCTGACATTTACAAAAGGCAAGTATCTCCCCTTTTAGCCCCGCAAAGGGCTGACCTCGAGACTGGCGACGTCCCATTCGGTTATGTCATTGCGACCTCTGAATCAACAGACAGCCATGCCTCATTATCCAAACAAACAAAGACGACAAAAGAAAGAATTTTTATTAAATTCCAAAAGGATGGGATACATGGAGGAGCCTATAGGCGTACATGATAAGATCGGATCCGATCTCCGAGCGAAGCTAGCCTCGTCCTCCTGTCATCAGCAGCCTGGGCCAGCGCCTGTGATCTTAGCTCAGCCTCATCGAAGTCCACCGCCTGAGCCAGACGAGCCTCGACCTCCGCCAAAGTCGCCCTCTGTGACGACTTCTGCCGCGCCAGTTCCTCACTCCGAGCCCTGAGCTGCTTAAGCCGCACAGACTCTTCATGACGCATCTGTGTAGCTTTGGATAAGAGGAGATTTGCCTTCCGGATCATCTCTTCGGCCCTCTTAACCTTATCTTCGGCATCAAGAAGAGCACTGTTGGAAGCGTCAATTGCACTCCCAACCTCTGCTTGCTCTGTCTCCAAGGACTTCAAGTCAGAGGAGATAGCCTCAGCAGCCTCTTGAGCGGCGAGCTGAGCCTCGCGCCTTTGGCAACAAGACGTGTGAGCCGTTCATCAGCCAAAGACGCTGCGTCTGAACGATGGAGATGGCGCCATTCCTCCACGTCCTTCTCAAGGTCATCTACCAGGAGCTCTAGAGCAGCAGCTTGATGGTACCCCTCAAAGTCCCGGATACACTCAATGCCACGGGAAAGGACCATCTTCAGCTTCGAGAATGGCACAGGCGAGCCCTTCAAGACTAGACCGATAGTCTGCTCCAAACTGTTATAGAAGCTGTCGACCAGATTACCGATGAAGTCATTCTCAGCTTCATCAACCCTTGAGACAACCTCGGAGCAATCTACCAACCAGTCGACACCGCCGCAGAAGAGAAGCGGAACATCGACAGCAGCAGGGTAAGCCAAAGGTGTCCTCGGCGGAGTCCTCAGCGACACCAGCACGCCAGCCACCGCGGAGGTAGGACTAGGCAACCACCTCCTGAGCAGTAGGCTCGACAATCAAAGTCGGGGAACTAGTGTCCACGATCACCCTCAGCCCCGCACTGGGCAAAATTGTCGGCACCTCACTCGGTGATGTGATTGGGAGTGAGGATACCTCCGGGACTGCCGCCCCTTCAGCCTCTCGCCTTTCAGCTGACGTGGGCTGATAAGAAGGCAAGTCGCCATACAACACGTCCAACATGGCACATCCGTCGTGGATGAAGCACTCAACCCACCCTCTGACCTTCCAGGGAAGTCTCCGGCTCCTTCAAAGCCGACGCATCTTGAGGGCGAACACCTGCAACAAAGCCATGGTCAAAAAGCAATGCAGTAAACAAGAGGAGATCAAAGGTCGTCATTTTACGAAGGCTGATGTTACTTCGTCAGCCTCATCAGTCTCTAGGGGTTCCATCGCGAATTCTTGCCAGAATCAACGCGGATAGCCGGCCTGCTCGCCGATTCCTCCGCAGACCACCCGATAGAGCTGGATGCCATAGACTTCCTTTAGAAGTCCCAGCGCCCGAGAGGCCAATGTCGGCCGCATCACCTCCAGATTCCTCCGAGCGAGTAAAGGAACCAGCTGCAGCTCCATAAGCGAATAGAGGATCATACTGGTCCCCTTGCTCCCCATGCTCCTCAGCTCCTGCAACAAAAAGCAAATGATGAGTTATTTAAAGTGCGCTGAAGGCATATTAGATGGGTCAATCTTACCAGTAGTCGGTTCAGCAACCGACGGCTCAGCCACTAATGGAGCAGCAGAAGGAGGCGCAGCAGAGGGCTCACCCTCTACCACGATGGTAGGAGTCTTGCGACGGGGCCTCTTCGCCGACGACTTCCTACGGGATCCACTCCCACGCTTCCTTTTGAAGTGGACATCAGAGTCCTCTTCCTCCACTTCCTCCACATGTTTGTGAGAGCTGTCCCCACTACACCAGAACTGGCTTCACGAGTATCAGCTTTATGGGCATCAGCCTCGTCTCTGCCTCGAAGCAAGGGCTCCCCCATCAGAAGCCCCGCTGTCATCTACAGCGATGAACTCCTCTATGCCAGAACACGGACTCTTTGCCCTCCATCTTATCAGAAACCTTCTGCCTCATCCGATGATGAGAATTAACTTCCACCCGAACGGTTGGCATTAAACCCAGCAGGTGTGGAGTTCGAAGCCGCATACCATTGGCAGAACACAGGGTCGTCCAAAGGCCGGGATCCCTCAGCAGGCGTGCGTAGCCACGCTCCAGTGTCATCCGCGTAAAGAACCGCCAAGCACGACCCCATCAATGAGGCTCCCCATGAAGCCAGGTCCGGATTGGGGTTGCCCACATACAAATGGTCATACCCAAATTGGCGGGCAAACCGGCTCGGACGTAGGGCTCCAGGTAGCAGGTATCCCACTCCTGTACAGCAAATGCGAGGGCTGGATATAGACCAGCCCTCGAAAACACCCGACTCATGGGAGACCGACCTGACTCCACATCATGGAATTCCTCGTTGTATACTGCCCCCGCAGACGAGGAAAACAACGGAACAGGCTATAAGCGTCATAACGACGCACTAACTTACGGGCCTCGGCCACATAATTTTCTGCCACGAACGGCCTTAAAGCGACGGAGAAGCGCCGTTTGAACACCCTGCGGAGGGTCTTCCCCAGCTCCAATCAAACTGGGGCAGTGCAAGGCGAACCACGCCATCAAGTAGGTGTACGGTAAACCTACCCTAGGATTGGGTCCGTCACAAGGCAGGACGGCACCCTTCCCTCGCCTTGACGCCATTGGCTTGCAGAAAGCCTCCGTCAGTGCACGAAGGCCCCTCTGAATACAACACACCATGGCCGGGGAAGACCCAGACGGTGGCCATGGACCAAGCGGACGGCAGGCAGCAGCACATTCGGGTGGACGATGTCACCCGAAGAAGAAGGCACGACACCTTCTTTAACCAGATGGTTAAGAAGCCTGCCAGCAACGCCTTGCGAGACATAGGCCGACGGGCCTGATGGTGAAAGCTCCGAAGAACATCACCCTTACCCGAAAGGACCATCATCTTCTGTCACGACGATGTCCTTTTCAGCATGCACCTCCATCCTTGCCAAGATGTCTTCTTCAGCAATCCGCAATGAGCTGCCTCAGGTGCACTAGTCATATCCGGGAACAAGTAGTTCCCCCAGCTCTTCAAGCTCTTCGAGCTACCTTTGCCACCAGTGTGGATGCTGGAGCAAATGTGCAAATGGCACATCTCAATTCCCGATATGTCTCAAGCAAAGCAGGCTCTTGTTTCTCCAGGAGAGCCAACTCCGCCTCACAGGGAAAGTACTCTTCGTATGGAAGAGACCCGAAGGGCAAAGCAGAGATCTCCCGCATCTCGTGCCGAGCCATGCCCAACTCACCAACCGGGGTGAAGAAAGTCCCCGAGACCGGGCAGTACAACTCAAGGATGGCGTAGAAGCACGCCACCTTCATCTCAATGCCGTAGCAGGTCGCCCTGACGCCTCACGGTGGTTTAACCTCTCTAAGTCCCCCTCAAAATGAGTGAAGATATAGTTGGTCAACTCCGCCCACCACGACCTAGGAGGGTGGACCCAACCGGGAGTCCTGAAATCGGTGGCGGTGTAGTTCCCGTCAACTTCGCAGAACTGAGTGCCAAAGGTCGGCGCCGCAGCTGGGTTCTCTCCTACTGGAAGGTCCCGCGATACCTTCCCAGGGTATAGCCCCATTATGTCTACGGATGGGCCCCGCCCTCGAATAGCCGGACTGGAATTTCAACCTCCGACACTTACAGACTCGGCATTTAGGCTCACGCCCCAAGCCATCTTCCGAGCCGGGTCGCGCTCGCGAAGGAAGACAAAGCAAAATGCCGCTTAGAGGACGGGAGATAGAATCTCTCGCCGTCTAACTGGAAAATCCACTGGCCTTCACCGGCCTGCAGCTGGCGATCGGGATCAGGTGCAGCATCCCCGAACATGAAGTCAGGCTTTCTGTAAGCCTGACGGTCGATATCTTCAAGCGGAGCCGTAGTCAAGATGCTCGCATGGCCTGCGGACGACCGTCCTGGATGAGCGTATCCCGTACAAGGGAGCTCGGCTCGCTGAACAATAAAGCCTGCCCATAGATTGCAAGCTGATATTTCCGCTTGCTCGACTGGCTAGACCGAACAGACTGTTCTGGACCGAGGCGTAATGTACTGCAAAAACAGAAATGAGCTATGATTAGTTCACCAATCAAGTGGATGCGAAAGCATAAAAAATTCACTAAGGCATAGCCTCGCCCAGCAAGCAGGGCCTGCAAGGCGATAGCTTTAAAAAAGCTCCACTTCATGGATAAGACTGCATCTTTGCAGAAAATATCCAAAGCGCCAACTTCGCTTAAAGCAGGAAGTGCATAGCCCTAAGGGCTGACGTCATTAAAAGGACATCATGGTCAACGGTCGTCCTTCGTGGCCACGACTGAAGGAACACGACCCACATCTTGTTCCTCAACAGGATGGAGATTGCCCAAGCAATGGCTTCCTACGAAAGCCTAAAAGAAGAACTGTTCAGTTCTTACTTCCCTGGTGCAAGGAAAATAGGGAAGTTCAGGGAAACGAGTTCCCTAATGAGGACAGATCCCATTCGATCGTCCTAAATAGCCAAATGACCGGCTCCAAAGGAAAAGAGACCTCGGTCTCCAATCAGACAGGAAAATTCCTTACGGTGACTGGTCGCTCGATGACCGGAGGAGGAAGGCCCTCCGCCGTAGAAGTCGCCACTTCTTTTCCCGCTCGTCTTTTTGGCGCCATTGAAGAGTTGCTAGAGTCCTCAAAGATCTCTGAATGAAAGGGAAGAAGAAGAGGAAGAGATAGAAAGTTCTCTAAAAAAGGGAGACCTTTCCATATCCAGCCCGATCGGGCTTTTATAGGCCAATCAGCGCCTGAAACGAGGCCTCGAAAAAAGGCCCATGCCGCTGTTTCGAATTAATTCGAAACACGCCTGAAGCGCCTTCCCAAGAAGCGTCGGTTCAACTCTACTAAGAGTTAACTTCGCACTAGTGCAAAAGTGCGGACTTCGCACAATCCTTCAAGGGCTTCGCTAAAGGCCTACCTTAGTCCTCTAAAAAAGCGTGCTGCTCGCGATACACACCAGTCTCGCGAAGATCATTCGAAGGAAGGACTATGTCCTTAGCTCCGCACACAGTTTAGCCCAGCTATGGCCAAACTCTCAGTGAAAGTAAGCAAAAATCAGATGATCAGACGATGAACTTTCATTGATTCAAAAGCAAGGGTACATTTGATATTACATCAAAGCTGTGTTTCATATAACACACCAAGTTGCCTAACAAGTCTTTGCATAAAAGGCATACAAGCGGTTTTATCTGCTCCCAGCCAGACCAACGGGACAGGAAGGGCCCTCCTCCTGCATAAGGCTGTAATCAGTGGTGCCACAAGGACACGGTCATTTTTCTCCACAAAATGGCAGATCTTGCTAGGCCATTTTGTGTTGAAGCCTGGCAATAAAAACCTATCGCCGCCAACACGATAGATCACGTATAATGGGAATCGCAGTGGTACCAGTGATCTAACAGGCGCGATACCCGCTTTCCTGAAGTGGATCGCCCCCAAAGGCCACCAAAGTTGAAAGTCGGCAATGATGCCGGCGATCCCACAGGCGACGCCCATTATCTTGAAGCGGATCCTCTCCGATAAAGGCGGCGGCCAGCCTCACCTCAGAACGAATCATCACGGATAAGAGGCTGCCAACAGCCCCTGGGACGCGCATTCGCTGCCCCGAATTGTTCCTCCTGCTTAAGTAAAGCTTCAACCGGGGAAGCATAGGCGATTTCATGGTTTCTTCCATCAAGTTACCAGACTGGCAAGCATAACTCACTGCAAGGCAAATTGGAGCAAGTTAGCAGTTAAGCACACAAAAGCTACAAAGATATAAGTCAGATTCTTGGGCGGTAAAGCAATCCGACTTCAGCAGAGGACAAGTTCCGCCTGCACAACAACTAATGGACTAGCTCAGCAAACGCCAAGTCCTAGCCTCACCTATACGGCAAAGTCAGACTGATCTTGTGAGAAACAGTCTCACATTCACCAATATGGCAAGACTGGCTCAACCTTTGAAGAGACCAAGTCCTAAGTTCTGCCTGTGTAGCGGACTTAACATGCAGTGATCTTCCTCTAATCAAATCAAGACGATGACTTCGCAGAGAGCCATGATGAGATCCTTCTCTGCAGATCAGCCAAGTGCAAGATGAAGATCGAGGGAAGTTAATCCCTAAAGCAGCTGTCAAAGCTAAACTAAGGGAGATGAATTCCCTAAAATCGGTGAAGTCGTTGAACGATCAAGACTTACTGGTCCTTGGCCGTTAGACAACCAGAGTGGGCTTTCCCACTAATTCAGAGATCTGAGTATCTCTCTCAACCAGAGAAGAAGAAAGGCAAAACGTTTCTCTTCAGAGGACTTCAAGCGTCCTATTTATAGGCCCCATGGCCTGAGCGCAACCACCCCAGCGGGAAGCACGAGCGCATTCAAGCATTTATTGCGCCTTGATGGAAGGGACGGTTTTCCCTTGGAACCGTGCAAAGGGAGAAAACGTCTCCCTCATAAAAGCACTTATGGCGCCTTGATAAAGGGAATATCCTCCCTTGGAACGTGCAAATCGGAGAATATCTCCCTCGATCAGTGCGAAAGAAGGAATGATCCTCCTCGTAACCGCCCCACGGCAGTTGCTTTGAAAAGGCAACAGGAGTTCCAAAGCGAACTTATTTCTTGGAAGCCCAGATGCGGAGCTACCCCGACGCGAAGCTACTCGCGAACCAGTACAATTCTTCGGCGAATTCATCCCAAGGCAGGATTGAAGGCGAAGCTGAACTCAACCATCATGGCGACGTTCATACTCCACATACCATCACAGCAGTTCAAAGTGTTTCGGAGTCTGAGCTATTGCAGACTCTCGAAAACTTTGAAGGGGGTCTTGTTGACACTTAAAAAAGACAAGATTCTCATTGGTCCGAACGATGTCTAAACTTGTTGACATTTACAAAAGACAAGGGACAGACGAGCTGAAGACCAGTTTTCACCACCTCCAAGGGACAATGAAGCGGTTTGGACTCCACTGATCCAGCAAGCAGAACAGTGAACCCGGATTGTTTCTAACAGACCTCAGCAGGTCTAAAATGCTAGCATATAGCATTACATTAGCCCAAGGAGATAGCCTCGTTTGAGAGGCTAGCATCATCCAGAGCATCGCCAGGAAGCTAACTGATAGCTTCGCGAAAAGCCTCTTTTCAGGATTTCGCTAAGGATTGCCTCTAGCTCCGCTATGAGCTTCAAAGCGGCAGCTCCGCTATCGGCCTGCTATGGTCAACCTTTGACCAATCAAATCTCCTGATGAGATCGGATTCAATCTAATCAAATCCAATCGGGATTCAAATATGGCAGGTGATTGCCGCAATCTCTTGACTCTCTTGAAACGAGTAAGAGGATCAGAGAAAATTCTCCAACGAGATGGAAAGGATCAAAACAAATCGGAAAGATCAACACTTGCCATTTTCTAGCTCCGCAGAAGCTATCCTAGCCTCGCAGCAAGGCTACTTTCCAGATTCAAACAGATTCGGTTCAATCTGTTTCCATATCTTCAAGGGGACGAGTATACCTTGCTCTCCCTATAAATAGCCCGTCAGGGGCACAAGGGAGGAGGATGGCATCGCATCAGAAGAGAGGGCGTCCAGAGATCGGCGATCAATCAAAGCGGGCTTCTGCTCCCAAATCAATCCTCTATTGATCAGGAGAATCGGACTTCTTCATAACGCACCGTGCGTTCTCTAATTCAGAGACCTTTCAAGAGAAATACTTCTCTTTTCAGGGTGGCGATACCCTAGCAACCTCTTTTCCTCAAAGAATCTCCGGAACCAGGCGAGAAGGAATTCCTTACAGAAGGCGGTTTTGAGAAGTAGCCAGAGGGTTCTACCATCCTCTATTCTCTGATTCCCGGAACCAGGCGAGAAGGGAATCTCATCGCTCGCATCGTCAAAGGGACAAAGTGGTCGCGCGCTGACCAGACTCCTATCGGCACATTTTCCCAGAATCTCTGAGGAGATCTACTTGTAATCTTTTGAGAATACTTGTAATTTAGCTCCTCAAACTTTTATTTGTAAGTTTTCCCCTTTGCAAACATAATGGAAAACAAGGAGGATCTGGAGAGTTGGGGCTTTATGAGACCATCAGGGCGACCTATTATGACATTCAGATGAGCGTAGCGAACTTCTATGCCATCTTTGAGTTATACTGCCTGGCTACAGGGACCTTCTTCACCCCTGTTGGCGAATTGGATATGGCTCTGCACGAGATGTGGGAAGTCTCTGCTCTGCCTTTAGGGTCTTTTCCATATGAAGAATATTTCCCGTGCGAGGCGGAAATGGCACTTTTAGAGAAGCAGGAGCCCGCCTTGTTTGAGACTTACCGGAAGTTGATGTGCCACATGTATATTTGCTCCAGCATGCATGGGAGCAGTAAGGGAGCTTTATGCAGTTTGAAGAGCTGGGGAAATTATTTGTTCCCTGACATGAAAAATACTCCTGAAGCGGCTCATTGTGGAGTTGCTGATGAAGGCATCTTTCGTCCGATGCAAGAGCATTCTCAAGGGGATCTAATTCTGAAAGAAGATCACGGCCCCTATGAGAAAGGCAATATTCTTCAGAGTTTCCACCACCAGGCTCGTCGGCCGACGTCCCGGAGGCACTTCTGGCTGGTTTCTTGACGGTCTGATTGAAGAGATGCGTGGTGCCATCTTCATCTGGCGATGTTATTCATCCGACTGTCTTACTGCCTTCTGTTCGTCTAGTCCATGGTCATTCTCTTGGACTCCTTCCAGCCATGGTGTGCTGTATTCAGAGAGGCCTCCGCGCATTGACGGAGGCTTTCTGTAGGCCACCAATGACGAAGCAGGGAAAGAGGACTATTTTGTCCTGCGACAGACCAAACCCCAGAATAGGTTTGCCATATACTTATCTAATGGCATGGTTCGCCCTCCACCGTCCTTCTATCATCCAAGCCGGAGAGGAGCCCCCAGAAGGTGTTCGAATGGCGCTTCTCCATCGATTCGAGGGATGTTCATGGTCGAAGACTTATGTGGCTGCGGTCCGTAAGCTGCTGTGCCGTCATGACGTCTATAGCCTTTTCTGATACTTCCCTACATTCGCGCGCGGGCTATGATGAAGATTCAAGGATGTGGGAGAGGGCAGACGTCATTGAGTCGGGGAGTCCTCGAATGGCTGGTTAGCATCCGGCCATCACACTTGTTGTATAGAAGCGGGGACACCTGTTACCTGGAGCCCTATGTTCTGAGTCGGTTTGCCCGTTAGTTTGGGTATGACCAACTGTACATAGGTAATCCCAACAGCAGCCTGGCCTTCATGGGGAGTCTCATCGATGGAGCCCGTGCCTGGCGGTTCTTCAATGCTGGCTGTACTGAGGCGTGACTGTGCATGCCGCTAAGCACTCCGAACCTTCTGACGACCCTGGGATTCTGCTAGTGGTATAGAACTTCGAGCTTCACACCCACTGGATTTTTATTAATTCCTCTGGTGTGAAGTTAATCTCTCAGCAGCTGAAGCGGAAGGTCACTGAGAAGAGCGAGGGAAAAAGGGTCCGCATTGCAGACCTCGGGGAATTCATTGCTGTTGATGATAGCGAAGCCTCGGATGCAGCAAGTCCTCGCTTTGAAGCGGATACGGGTGCTGAGGCTCCAGCAGGTGCTTCTGGTAGGGTAGGCACGGCCCTCATGGAACATGTTGACGTGGAAGAAGTGGAGGAAGAAGATGCTGACGTCCACTTCAAGCGAAAGCGGGAGGTGGATCTCGTAGGAAGAGGGTAGTGAAGAAGCCTCGTCGTTACGCTCCTACGGTTGTTACAGAAGGCAAATTATCTGCAGCGCCTCCTCCTCCTGCCCCATTAGTCATTAAGTTATCAGCTCCTAGACCAACTACTGGTAAAGCTGCTCCAGACCTGGGTAAGATCAGCTCCGTTCTTGTAATATACTTCTTATGTGTTCCATATAGCTCATTGTTTACTTCAAAACTCAGGAACCGAGGTGGTGAAAGACCCGCGAGCTGAGGCTGCTGAAGAACAAGGGGAGCATTATGATCCCCTGTTCACTTATAGGGAAGGCGATGAAGCTGGCTATTTCGCCGTCTCGGAAGAGTCTGGAGGTGACGCGGCTGATGTAGGTCCTTCGGGCGTTGGGACTTCAAAAGGAAGTCCCATAGCTTCTAGCTCTTTTGGGTGGACCACGGAGGGTTCGGCAAGCAAAGGCAGGCCGGCCATTCGTATTAACTCCGCCAAAGATTTTCCAATGGAGCCTGCAGGGACTGATGCAGCTGTCAAGATGATTGAGGCGACATTATCTTTGGTACTATTTTAACCTTTTGACTCCTGTTATTTGTTATGCCTTGCCTAAATAAAGTCTTGTTGTAGGTGTTTCACCTCTGGGTGCATCGACTTCAAGAGAGCCAACCCGTCTTCCTTGGGGAACCAAGAGTGAAGTAAGTACTTCGACCGCGGCGGATGCTGCTGAGTTGGATGCTTTGTATCACGACCTGCCCTCTTATCAGCCTTAACCAGCTAGAGGAGATGAAATTGAGGGAACGGTAGTCATGGAACCAACCTCACTTCTGCTATATCAATGGGTGAGATGCCATTGGTTTCACCAGTACCGCCTATCTTGTCAGAAGCGGAGCTGAAGGTGATTACCAGTCCTACTTCTCCAACACTGGTGGTTGAGCCAGCTCTCCTGAAAATAGTCACTAGTCCTACCTCGGTCGTGGCTAGTGTACTGGTTTCGATGAGGACTCCTCCGAGATCACCGACGACCTCTCATGTTGCTACAGCCAGTGCTTCTACTATTCCTTCTACATTAGTGTCAATAAAGCCGGTGGAAACTCTGTCTTCAGGGGCTGCTTGTTTGCCAGGAGTGATTGAGGCCGAGAATGAATTTGTGGCTGAGTTAGTCGATAGCTTTTATAAGAGCTTGAAATGATCCATTGCTTTGATCTTGAAGGGCTCGACTACCTCATTCTCTGCTTTAAAGGTGGTCCTCTCCCGGAGCATTGACAGTATTCGAGACTTTGGAGGGGATGACCAGGCCGCTGCATTGGAGCTTCTGGTGGACCGACTTGAGGGGGATGTGGAAGAATGGCGCCGTCTTAGCCATTCAGATCTGGAGTCTTCAGTTAACGAGCAGCTTGCACATCTTGTTGCTCAGATGCATGAAGCTCATCTCGCCGCTCAAGAAGCTGCTAAGGCAATTTCTTCTGATTTGAAATCCTTGGAGACAAGGAAAGTAGAGCTCAGGGATGCCATGGACGCTTCTAGCAGTGCTCTTCTTGACACTGAGGATAAAATTGAAAAGGCCAAGGAAATGATCAGGAAGGCTAATCTTCTTTTGTCCAAGGCTGAACCAGTGCGTCTTGAAGAGACTGCTCGGCTTGAACAGCTTAAGGCCCAGAATGACGAAGTCTTGCGGCAAGAGCTAGCTCAGAGGGCAACCTTGGTTGAAGTTGAAGCTCGCTTGGCCCAGACGACGAGCTTTAATGAGACTGAGTTAAGGTCGCAGGCGCTAATCAGGGCTGCTGAAGAGAGGAAGACAAGGCTGGCCACTCTTGAAGGACAGATCAAGTCTTATGAAGAACCATTGTAACTTATAATCTATGCATTCATGTAACCCCCTTTTTTTTTCCAGAATCAATAAAAGTAGTTTCGTTTTGACTCCCCTGTTATGTTTCCAACTTGTTTTATTTTCTGAATTCTCTCTTTCAAGTTGTATCGCAGCCCTTTGAGAAAATAGTCCTTACTGGACTAAAAAGATGAGACCTGGCCATCTGCCGTTCAGAGGTCGCAATGACATAACCGATTGAGAAGCCATCAAGCCCACAATTTTGTCGTATGATGACAAAGAAATAGTCCTTACCAGACTGAAAGATGAGACTTGGCTATCTGCCGGTTCAGAGATCGCAATGACATAACCGATTGAGAAGCCACCAAGCTCAAAATAGTCCTTGTCGGACTGAAAGATGAGACTTGGCTATCTGCCGGTTCACAGGTCACAATGACATAACCGATTGAGAAGCCACCAGCTCAAAATTTTATCATATGATGATAAAGAAATAGTCCTTGTCGGACTGAAAGATGAGACTTGGCTATCTGCCGGTTTAGAGGCCGCAATGACTTAACCGATTAAAAAAGCCACCAAGCTCAAAATTTGTCGTATGATGATAAAGAAATAGTCCTTGGTGGACTGAAAGATGAGACTTGGCTATCTACTGGTTCAGAGGTCGCAATGACGTAACCGATTAAGAAGCCACTAAGCTCAAAATTTATCGTATGACGACAAAGAGATAGTCCTTGCTGGACTGAAAGATGAGGCTTGGCTATCTGCTGGTTCAGAGGTCGCAATGACGTAACCGATTGAGAAGCCATCAAGCTCAAAATTTGTCGTATGATGACAAAGAAATAGTCCTTGTCGGACTAAAAGATGAGACTTGGCTATCTGCCGGTTCAGAGGTCGCAATGACGTAACCGATTAAGAAGCCACCAAGCTCGAAATTTTGTCGTATGATGACAAAGAAATAGTCCTTGTCGGACTGAAATATGAGACTTGGCTATCTGCCGGTTCAGAGGTCGCAATGACGTAACCAATTAAGAAGCCACCAAGCTCGAAATTTTATCGTATGATGACAAAGAAATAGTCCTTGTCGGACTGAAAGATGAGACTTGGCTATCTGCCGGTTCAGAGGTCGCAATGACGTAACCGATTAAGAAGCCACCAAGCTCAAAATTTGTCGTATGATGACAAAGTGATAGTCCTTGCCAGACTGAAAGATGAGACTTGGCTATCTTCCGGTTCAGAGATCGCAATGACGTAACCGATTAGGAAGCCACCAAGCTTGAAATTTTGGAGGGAATTTGGAAGGAATTGTCAGAGGTATATTGTTAACGTGACAACCTGAAAAGTCCACCAAAGACTGAGTGGGACTCAGAAACTTGCTGGGGGGCTAGGAAATAAATTTCATAGAAGATCATATGTCAGAGGTGTAAAGTTAACGTGAGAAAAAGAACTTCGTAGGGATTAAGAAAGCAATTTATCGGAGAAAAACGAGGAGATCACTATCATAGATTTAATGTTAACTTAACAGCGAAATGGATGCCAGAGGTATACTATTAAACATAGCATGAAAAAGGTCTCGTTCTCGCAGAGAGAAACGAGGAAATCACTGTCATAGGTTTAATGTTAACTTAACAGCGAAATGGATGCCTGAGGCATACTGTTAAACATAGCATGAAAGGGGTCTCGTTCTCGCAGAGAGAAACGAGAAAATCACTGTCATAGGTTTAATATTAACTTAACAGAGAAATGGATGCCAGAGGTATACTATTAAACATAGCATGAAAGGGGTCTCATTCTCGCAAAGAGAAACGAGAAAATCACTGTCATAGGTTTAATGTTAACTTAATAGCGAAATGGATGCTAGAGGTATACTGTTAAACATAGCATGAAAGGGGTCTCGTTCTCGCAGAGAGAAACGAGAAAATCACTGTCATAGGTTTAATGTTAACTTAACAGCGAAATAGATGCCAGAGGTATACTGTTAAACATAGCATGAAAGGGGTCTCGTTCTCGCAGAGAGAAACGAGAAAATCATTGTCATAGGTTTAATGTTAACCTAACAGCGAAATGGATGCCAGAGGTATACTGTTAAACATAGCATGAAAGGGGTCTCGTTCTCGCAGAGAGAAATGAGAAAATTACTATCATAGGTTTAATGTTAACTTAATAGCAAAATGGATGAAAAGATCTTTATATGTGGTCTTACCATTCCATGGATGAGAATTGGTAAGTGATTTTGGAGAGGGAATCAAATGGGAATAGGTCCCTTAGGATATTTAGCAAATCCTCAGCTGTCAACGGGTTTGATATGCCTTTACCAACTACCGTTTGAGTCGGGCTAGCCATGTTATTCCCCTCAGCATGATGAGTTGTCGAGGACTTATGTTAGGCTTAAGGCCAACATTTTCCTCTATCCTTAACTGTTAAAGGTGTTGGATCATGTGGTTAGTGCATGTAACCTTGATTCTCCTTTAAGACAACCAGTGTATGACCAGGTTCCTACCGGTTTATGGTTGTATGATCTCGTTTGGAGGAAGAGAGAGGGCTCTTTCTGCATTCCTTGGATTTGAAGGTCTTGATCAGAGGTGTAGTGTTAACTTGATCATAAGAAGATCCTTAATCAAGGGTAATACTTCTTTAAGAACTTGTCATTGATCGGCATCATGAGTAATACTTCTTTAAGAAATTGTCATTGATCGGCATCATGAGTAAATCACCATCTGAAGTCATAAGGCGATATGCTCCGTTTGAATAGACTGTTTCTATTACAAACGGTCATTCCCATTTAGGCTGAAATTTGCCTTTAGTTTTGTGAGTCATGATCATTGGTCGTTTGATGGCTAAAACCAAATCTCCTTTCTGGAAGACTCTTTGTTTGACCTTCTCGTTGAAGGCTTTTGAGATTCGAGCTTGATACAACTCGATGTGCTGCTGAGCTTGTAACCGCTTCTCATCTAGGGCTTCTAGCTCTTGAAGACGCAACCAATCATTGTCCTCTGATGTGATCTTAGTGATCAGAGCAACTCGTAATGACGGCATCTGAATTTTCAATGGTATGACTGCTTCACACCCGTACACCAGGGAAAAGGCGTATTGCCTGTCGGGGTCCGAACCGTGGTTCGGTAGGCCCAAAGACATTCACCAAGCTTTTCGTCCCAATCTCGCTTATTCGAGGAGACGAACTTCTTGAGTAACTTGATGATTGTTTTGTTGAATGCTTCTGCCAAGCCATTAGCAGCGGGATTATAAGCAGTTGAAGTCACATTCTGAAGACCGTAAGTTTCAAGGTAGCGTACCCCCATTCCGTGGGCGAGCTGAAGACCAATGAGTAGAGCATTATATTCCGCTACATTGTTGGAGCATGATTCCATCAGAGAAAATGCTCTAGGAAGGACATGATTATGTGGAGAGATAAACACAACCCCCACGCCGGTAATGATCCTGCCCTTAGGGCCTATTCGTGATGCTCCATCAAAGAACATCTGCCAAACTTCATCCTCTGAAGTTACATTGGACTCGAAGACTTCATCCGGAATATCTTCGTGAAGTTTTAAGTGTTTCGGAACTAGATGAGCAGCCAAGAACTCTGCAAGGGCCTGGCCTTTAACCGCCTTCTGAGGGATAAAGATCATGTCGTATTGAGACAAAAGAAGCGCCCATTTAACTAATCTTGAATTTAATAATCCTGGCTTCGTCATGAGAAGACGCAAAGGATTCACTCTGGAAATGACATGTATGGTTTGACCAACCAAATAATGTCGTGTCTTCTGAACGGCAAAGATAAGAGCTAAGCACTCCTTCTCAATAGGATTATAGCGAGATTCCGTTCCTATCAGAGTCCTGCTCAGATAATAAATGGCCTGTTCGTGACCATTGTCGTCTTTTTGAGCAAGCAGGGCACCAAGAGAATGGTCCATAGCTTTCACATAAAGCAAGAATGGTTTCCCTGATGTGGGTGCTACTAAGACTGGAGGTTTTGTGAGATATGTCTTGATATCCTCGTAAGCTTCCTGACAAGCTTGACCCCAGACGAAGGTCGCACCTTTTTTATGAGTCGGGGTGAACGGTTGACAGCGGCCCGAGAGATTTGCGATGAATCTTCTAATATAAGCCAGTCTACCTTGCAAGCCTCTAAGCTCTTTGAGGTTCCTAGGTAGGTGCATGCTTTGAATGGCTTTGACTTTGTCTGGGTCAAGATGAATTCCTTTTGATGTAACAATAAACCCAAAGAACTTGCCACTCAAAACTCCCAAGAAGGATTTTGTCGGATTCATCTTCAGCTGATGAGCCCGCATTATGTCGAACATGATTCTCAAGTCACGAAGATGGTCATTTTATTGCGGCTTTTGACAGCAATGTCGTCGATATAGCATTCTACCGTTTTTTAGAGATGATCGCGGAAGATTGTACCCATTACCCGCTGATAGGTTCCTCCAGTATTCTTCAGCCCGAAGGGCATTACAGTGTAACAGTATACCCCCAACAGCGTTCGAAACGAAGTATGCTTCTCATCGTCGGGATACATCTTAATCTGGTTGTACCCTGAAAAGCCGTCCATGAAAGACATTCTTTCAAATCCACAGATATTGTCAATCATGACATCGGTGATGGGTAGTGGGAATTCGTCTTTAGGACAAGCTGTATTGAGATCACGGTAGTTGATGCAGATCTTAATTTTTTCGTTCTTCTTGAGGACGGTACGATATTAGTAACCCAATCTGGGTGCTGTTCTTCCCGTATGAAGCCGCATGCAATGAGTTTATGAACTTTGACTTCAATAGCCTCTATAATGTTCGGGCGAAACCGACGTTGTTGCTGCTTGACTGGCGGGCGTCAGGCTTAATATTTAGATGACGCATGGCTACTTGTGGATCAAGTCCAGGCATGTCTTCGTAGTTCCATGCAAAGACGTCTATATACTCCTTTACGAGTATTATTAATTCTTCTTTTTCCATAAGTGATAAGCTCTCACTTATAAAGATAGGTTTAGGGTGATCTTGACTACCCAAGTTGACTTGCATCACCTTGTCTTCAGTAGGTGGTTCGCGCAGTTCGAATCGCTTTTCCCATTGAAATCTAATTGCTGAGCCCATGGTTCCTCATCAGTAGCTTCCGCAGGCTCCAATTGACTGCTTGAGGTCATATTAACGGTGAGAGTCTCGAACATCATTCCCACACTGACATCTGAGTCCCACTCAGAGGATGAGGTAGAATGTGATGGAATCAGTTCGCCATCCCTGAATTGAACCGTTGTTGGTGGTGTGGGTGTAACGTATCCCAATCCTTTGCGTGTGTTATCATAGTAACTTGCAGGTTTCCCTTTTCGCACAAAGTTACGCAGCAAACTACGCCTTCCTTTTCCGAAATTCAGGCCCTCTTCATGTTTTAGGTTGTACCCCATTTTCTTCATCATATGGCGCGGTGATCGCGCGTAATGGAAAATTTGTGGGGTGTATAAGTTTGAACTTGAATCTGTGGCTGTAGACCCTCGTGGTTGGGCTCTACCGAAAATTATCGGTGACTGACCTTCTTTGGATGGAGGGATCACTAAAACGGCCCCTTCTACAGATTTCATGGGTGTACTGGACGCGCTTGGTTTATGTAAAGGGATGTGCAGAGAGCTATCTGTAATGGATTCAAACAACCCAACACTCACAGGATAATAAAGGAAATATTATCATTAATTACCCATTCGCCCTCATCTTCAGAAGGAGCGTTATATTGGGGATTATTAAGACATGCTATAATCGGTTCACCAATCAAAATGGCTGGCATGTCTGCTTCAAATTCTGAATCCGCCGCATTACCACTATCATCATTATCTGGCAATGATTATTCCGATGTTTCATCGGTCTCTTAATACAGGAGAGCGTCAGTGAAGTAATTTTTCACCCCTTTGAATGGTTGCTTCTCAGCGAAGACAGTTCGTATTGTTGCATCGTCTTCAACATATTTGAAGCACTAGTGCAGAGTGGAGGGAACGATCCAGTTGGTATGGATCCACGGTCGTCCTAATAGCAAGTTGTATAACGTGTCAGCGTCAATGACATAGCACGTCACTTCTGACTTTAGGCTCCCGATTCGGTAACGGAGTCGAATTTTCTCAAGTGGATGACTACTCCTGACATTAAAACTGTATATTGTTATAGTGGTTGCGGACAACCTATATAGTGGTATACCGAGGAAGTAGAGGAGCCTTTGGGGATGATGTTGAGTGCAGACCCCGGATCAACCTGTACCCTTTTAATATATGTTGAAACGATGTATCCGGTGTAGTACAGAGGTCGATCATGCTTGTTATCCTTGAGAAGCATATCTTCCGCTGTGAAAGTAATAGCGGGTATCTTTGACTGTACATGATGGCATTCAGGGCAAGAAGACTGAGTGTCATCTTTAGGGATTTCTGGCATGTACGTCAGGAATGATTCTAAATCAGCCAGCGCATCTCTAATTGCTTCTCTTGTCTCTTTTGAGAGACGAAGGAGCTCATGTATGGTAATACGAGCGGGGATATTAGCCAGCTGGGCCAATATGTCAAAATGAAAAGGCATGTTTAGCCCTGGGCCTGAAGGCTTCTTTAGGACATGGTCGAACCGGACTTCCTTAGGCTTCTCCTTTCCCTTGATTGGAACCGAAGTAGATGCTGGTACTTGTACTGACGTCATTTGTTGTTGTGTCTCGTCAGTAGCTTTCTCATACTATTTTAAGTATGATTTTCTGGATCGAGTACCCGTCGGCTGAGGTACATCAGCCTGCGTCGTGCAAGCGTGCTTTTCTCCTTCAGAATCGCTGAAAGAAGCTGATGTAAGATTGTCATCGTCTGGCAAGATGGAGATGACATTGCAAGATTTTCCCTTTGACTTGGACTTCTTTGAACCCCATTGTTCGTCTTGGACAAGGTCTGGGTGTATCCACATGATTCCCCCTGTCTCCAGTGTTAAGGGAACAAGACCCTTATTATCTTGAGTTTTAGCTGCAGGATGTTTGACTTCCAGCCGTGGCGCAGGGACTGGATAAGTCCCGTTAGGAACTGTGACCTTTGGGGTTTTGCCGAACTCAAGGGTCACCATATTTGCAGTGACTTTCTTTTGTTCTGACTTTAGTGTCAGGACTCCGGCGTCAATCAAAGCTTGAATTCTGTCCTTGAGGACAAAACACTTGTCGGTAGGATGGTGAATCATCCTGTAGAAGTGACAGTATTTGGGATCATTCGTGCATCCTATTTCATTGGGACGTCGAGCATCCGGCAGCTTTAATTTATTCCCTTTGTGGAGTAAATGGAATATTGTGGCCACCTGATCGTCTTTGAAGGAGTATTATTTCGGAGGAAACTTGGACTCCTGATTATTGAAGCCGCCCTTTTTGGCCTTCGACTGCACATCCCCTGACTATTCTACGGATATAGTCTCCTTCCCTTTGGCTTGAGAAGACTGCGCCATGTCGCTATGTCCTTTATTATTCATACTCCATTTGCCTTTAGGGGTGGATGGTTCGAACTTTTTAGCCGACTTTTCGGCTATCTCGGCTTGCTCGACAAGTTCTTTCCAGGTATGGGCTTTGACAGCTCCCATGCGAACCTCTACTTGGTCTAAGAAATTGTGCATGCACGTCTGTAAGAGCATGGGTAATGGCATCCCTGCTGGGCACATCAAAGACAAGTTTCTGAACTGTTCAATGTAGTCACGGACATATTCGCCCTTCTTCTGCACGGTGGAGAGGAGCTTGTCCATGGTTACCTCAGTATCGTCCTCATAGAAACGAGAAAGGAATCAGGTTTTCAGGTCGATCCAGGAATTGACGGAGCCCGGAGGGAGACTTCGGAACCAGTCAAATGCTACCCCCTTTAAGGTGCCAATGAACAGCCTAGCCATGATAGCATCATTATCTGTAACATTACCGGTCTGAGACCAGAAATAGTAGATGTGCTGGTTTGGCGAGCTCTTGCCATCGTACGTATGTAACGTTGGTGGTTTGAACTTTGGTGAGTATGGCACTGAATCCCACTCCAACGGGTAAGGACGGACTGCCTCTACTTTCTTTAATTCATCCCTCTGAGCTAGGGATGCGATTTGAGCTTGGATGCCTTTAAGGACATCAATGTCCAAAGAGGAACCCTCCTTCGACTTCTCCGTCCTTGGCTGTTCATTGCTAAGATATTCTTCCTCATCATGGTTACTTCCGGTGTCATTATTATTCCAGTTATTGAGGAGTTGAGCGAGCATCTATTGAATGTTGTCCAAAGCTTATTGCTTGGTCTTAGAAGTTTGCTCCTGAGCTTTGAGACATCGACGAAGGTCATCATTACCGTTTTCAGCCATATTCACTGATACTCTGTCTATTCGCACTGAGCTGACTGTCGCCGAAGAGGCATACCCACTGTCTTCATCCTCTTCATCAGACCATTGGACTGATCCTCTCCTTGGTTCTGGTGAGGCAACTGCAGTTGAGGCAGATGGCTATTCATAACTGTAGGGTATTGCAACCCTAGATCTGGTGTTGCAGAAGACACCTTCTTCATGTACCAAGACTTCGCCCAAGCCTGGGCTATAATCTGGATCTAGGGAGCCGTAGGGAGTGTCGTGGGACGCTCATCTACCCCTGTGTATCTCTCGTCCTCTTCCAGTCATGTTAACGGAAGCAGAGGGTAAATCTCGCGATATGCTCCTTTTACGATGTTTCACCGGAGCTTGCACCGATAGTCGATCAAAAACTGATCGTCGGCCTGGAGGAGTGGCGGGGATTGGTCCTAGCCAGTAATGGACCGAGTGGAATGTCACCAACTGACATCCCACTTGTTGACAACAGGAGGAAGAAGTTTGGAAAGGTTCTGACTTCCGTTTACTTGTCAAGAATCCTCGCAAGTCAGACCCAGCTGGGCCTAAAAGATCCAGCGCAGAAGCTCTGTTGGATTGCGCATAGGACAATGTCCTTCTCCTTTTATCACCGCAGAGGGGATTAGCACTAAATAGTGTTTCAGCTTTAGCTTCGCGATTAAGAACTTTGGGAATGTCCTTGGGTGTTGAAGCTGCATAGCACCGCTGTCAACACTTGGAGACAATCCCTTAGCTCCGCTACAAAGGGCGAGCTTAGCGCTTGATGGACTGGGGAGCGAAGCACGCTGTGGTGCTTTCTTCGCTATGTTGCTGCGAAGATGATCAGCCTTAGATAGTGCTTTGGCTCTAAATTCGCGGCTAAAAGCTTTGGAAACGCCTTTGGGCGCTGAAGCTGCATAAGCACCGCTATCAGCACTTAGGGGCAATCCCTTAGCTTTGCTGAAAAGAGCGAGTTTAGCACACTGTGGTGCTTTAGTTTGAGCTTCGCGGCTATGAACATCATGCGTACCCTGAGGTCCAGTAGCTTCGCTCATGAGAACGAGGCTAGCGCGAGGCGCTACTGCTCTTGAATTGGGCGAAGGTATGGTCGCTGCTGTGACTTCACGGCCAGCAGTCTCATTGAAGCAGGCAGGCATCTTGCCTTTTCTTCACAAGAGAGACGCACTTATGGCGTAACTATGCCTGAGGCTTTATACAGAGCCTTCTGCTTTGGCCTCCACATCTGCTTTGACAAAGGAGACCTAGGTTCGCAGGGAACCTGACTAGCCACACGCGAGGCTGAAGGGTGTCGGCAGAATTCTACTTCTGGTTTCTGTTCTGAGGCCTTGGCCATGGAGACCTTTCTATGCTTCCGTGCATGAAGCATTAGACCACCCCCAGAGAGGACTTCTTCAAATTTTCCTTGGTCAAAGTGAACAACCAGGTTCTCGAAAGTGATTGGCTTGCACTGCGGGCCTGCTTGCTTTTTGCGCCAGAGGACCGCAGTAGGCTCGCAAAGAGCCTCATCTGTCTCTGTGGAGACTTGCTTTGAAGACTTAGCCAGAGGGGCTCGGCCGCACCGGCTTCCTTGAATTTAGAGATAAACCCGAAGGTCTGCTTGTCGCATTGCGACACTTGATTCTTAACAGTGGAGAAATCAGTCCCCAGCGGAGTCGCCATCTTGTTTTCCATTGATTTTGCAAAGGGGAAAACTTACATAAAAGTGTCGAGTATCTAAATTACAAGTAACACAAAAGATTACAAGTAGATCTCCTCTGAGATTCTGGAGAAGTGTGCCGATAGGAGTCGGGTCAGCGCGCAACCACTTTGTCCCTTTGACGATGCGATCGATGGGATTCCCTTCTCGCCTGGTTCGGGGAATCGGAGAACAGAGGGTTGGTAGAACCTTCTCGTTACTTCTCAAACTGCCTTCACTTGAGAATTCCTTCTCGCCTTTTTCTGAAAATTCCTTGAGAGGAAGGAAGGTATTAGGGTATCAGCACCCTGATTAGAGAAGTAGTTCTCTGAATTCTCTGAATTCTTGGAAGCTAGAGAATAGATCTCTGTTTAGCCCCCTCTCTCTTTCTTGCATGCTGATTGGTAGTGAAAAATGCATTTTTATCATAACATTTACCATCACATTTTCATATTTATTCATTTAATTCTGCACATTTATTAATATTTTGTGATTTATTGTGTGCAGGCCTCGAAATAATAAAAAGGAAGAATTAAAGCCTAAAAAGAGCCCAAAAGCCCACATTTGAAGCCCAAGTGTAAAAGTGCAAATATCAATTGTCAAAGTGCAAATATACAAGGGCTAAAGTTGCTAATATCAAAGATGAGGGAAGGATAGACTTCTACCCAACCCTAAACTCTTGCAGATGAGGATAAAAGCCAACGATAAGATGCAGAGATAAGGAAATTCGTTCAAAAGAGATTGGGAGAGTTCTAAATCTAGATAACTTGATTCTCAAGTTATATCCATATCCCACGATAAAGAGCCAGGATCGAACTTCCAGAAATAAACGCCCAGATGGACGGATCAGGAGAGGCCACGCGCCAAAGCGCGTGGTCAGCCGACACCAGAGAGCCACGGAAACGCGGCCCAAGCCGCGTTTCTGCGGCAATTTGGTCTTATCTGACTACCAGATTTCGTGGAGGTGTTGTACTGGGACTCTGACTCCTTCTGCACCTATAAATACCCCCTGCAGTGCAACGTACAGAGCGTCCAGCGCAGTACAGGGCCAAAATTAGGGTTTCTTCTACGTTTTCTTCTTTTGTAATTAGGGTTTTTTTTTTATTTTCAAGAGAGAGAGGCTTATGTTGAGCGTGACACCGATGTACCTTCCTCTTCTCTGCCATTGTACTAATTAATAAAGGTAATCTTTTCTTTTGTTTATTGTTCTAATGTTTTACTTTTCTTTTGTTTTCTCGTCTTTTTCTCTTTGATCTATGTTGGTTTATATGAGCATGCAAGTGATTTCTGAAGCACGAGTATAACGAGTCTTAGTGAGAGCCAACGATATTTCATGGAGATGTTCTCCTCCTCAAGGTACGTATCAATTCATGCTTGCCAAGGCTTGATGATCTAATGCGAACAGGGGACTGAGATCAATCCTATGCTTTATGCGTTCATGCCTCCAAAGCAAGGTAGAAAGTGTTAAGATTTCATATTGTTCCTCAACCAAGGTTAGTATTTCTTTTATTTTATTTTCTTTTCTTTTCTTTTCTTTTTGTAGATTAAATCACAACTCTTCTCCAAATTCTTTCTTTGCCGACTCATTGTAAAATACCATCTTCTTCTTATCTTAACTTAAAAATAAATAATTTTTAGAGTAAAACTTACAAACGCTTCCATCGCTAGTCCCTCCCTGAGGATCACGACCCGCATAGCCATTGCTACCGCGGATTCGAATTGAGCACTTGCACACCTTTAATTCTCAGATCTAATATTTTATATTTTGTGTGCAGGAAAAATCTCAATCAACAAATTGGCGCCGTTGCCGGGGAGGGACGGTAAGTTATTCTCTAATAATAATAAAAAAATTATTAACTAATTCGTTTATTCTTTTTTGTTTGCAGGTTTGGAGAACAGAAAAATAACAGCAGAAGTTGACATATAGCAACTCTGTGCCTCTGCTCTAGAAGGCAGAGCAGCAGAGCCTACTCATCTACCGCGCAAACGCGGCAATAGCCGCGGATCCGCGGCAATAGTAGTGAACTTCTGACGTATCTTTCTGCAGGTTGCTAAAAAGTGCAAGATTTGTTTTCTGCTCTGTTAAAATTTGTTCTGTGATAAACCTGTATACTGCTAATTAATTCAACAGTAAAATATTTGTTGTAAAAGATAAAAATTGATTAGACGTTTGCATCCTAGGCACGTGTCTTTTCAATTCCTTTATTTTACTGTTGAAGAGTGCTGGAGCAAGGTACGTACGTATTGCATGTAGAATAGGACTCATCTCTTGGTTGATGCTTTGAGTGAATCTTATTTACATATTTTGTACACTTGCACAAAAATATCTTAAGGGCATAACCCATTAACAAGATATGGTGGGGATTTAATCACCCTTCCTTGGCCCAAAAATCATATTCCAAGCACTCACAACCCTAACCCTAATTAAAATTGAATAGACGTTGGCCCTAGGGACTTTTTGGACTCAATTAGGAGATTATCCTAAGGGGGAACGGTGCTGGAAGTTGACTCCTGCCAAATCAGTGTCTAGGAAGGGGATTTGAGGGCCGAAAGCCCGAAGATTGGTGGTTATTTAATTAAGGAACGTCTTTGACGGAAAACCTCCCACCACTCTTGCCCTGATCTGGCTGATTAACTTGTGGTCAAAATCTGCCCCCTACCTCCTGTGGATAGTCTAACCAGTTAGGAGTCGTCTAGGTCATAGGTCTACCCTAACTTAGGTTAGAATTTTTTTTTGTTTTTTGTTTGTTTTCTTTTTCTTTGTTTGTGTGATATGGCCTATAACAACAATTTTTTCAATTTTAATGAGAATCCATATTACACACCAACCTCTTATTCGGATATTACCAACCCGGCATATCATAACTTTGACCAACCTAGTGTGCCAGATTGGTCTTATCCAAATCATTACATGCCCCAGTCCCAATACTATGAACAAGATTGGAATAATCATCGCTACTCTTCACAGAGTCAATGGGAATTCAATACCCCTGAGCCATATGGTCAACCACCTGTTCAACCATTATCTTGGTACACGTCTTTTCCCACATCACCAATATTTCAGTCCTCCAATGATCCATTCAATGGGTTAGAAGAAAAAGTGGATCGTTTACAAGAGATAATGAATGATCAAATTTCTAGACTTTCAAACATTCTTGAACTTACCAACCAAGTTGATAGGAACCAAGAATCATTCTATCTAGAAGACCTTGATCAAAATTCAATTTCATCACATCAATATGAACTGGACCAATCTCAATCCTTGGACAATTGGCTAGTTTTAATTTCAATGAGATTGAATTAGATTGTGAATGTAAACCCGATCCCCAACTTTGCGATTCAGTTTTCATCTTCGAATCTATGTTGACTCCAGTATCCTTACCCAATTTGGACCAACTTTCTGAGCCAACATTTATTCCTGTGCCCATAGATCATGAAATTGAATCACCCATTTTTGAAGATCATCATAGTGAACTTGACCAATTTCATATTTTTGAAAGTCCCCTTGACAAATTGCAAGTTCTAATTTTTATGAGATTGAAACTAATGAGATATGTGACCTAGATTCCCAAATCTATGATCAAGTTCAAATTCCTGAATCATTATTGACTCCTGTTTTGTTACCCGACTTAGGTAATCTTTTAGAGTCAGTCTTGATTCCCACACCTATCATTCCTGAACTTGAATCACCAACATTGAGTCACATTCAATTGTGGGAAAATGATTGTGGACTTGAGTTTCAATTTCTTGATTTGGACCCACTTCTTGAACATAGCCCGACTCCTGAACCCTTTCTTGATTTGAGTTTCTTTCCTGAGTCGGTTTTAGTTCCTGAACCTATCATTCTTGAGTCCAAGTCAACCATTCTACCAAGTCACATTCTTTCGTTGAACATAGGTATAGACCATGATGACTCTGTGATGGTTTTCCAGGACTGGTCATGTAAAGGGAGTAAGTTTCACGAGAGGATCTTCCATGATCCTATTCATTCTGGGGACTGTAAATATGTAAATAAAAAAGAGGTAAATAAAGGTAGGTCCCGTGAACTACCACGTTATCTTGATTGGGCCGCATTTCGTGGACCAATTAGACCACCACCGGAACCACCCCCTAAGGTAATTTTCTGCCTTCCCTTGTTCTATTTCATGCGTACATGCATTCATTCATACATTGAGGACAATGCATGAGATAAGTGTAGGGGTGGGCTTTACTAACATACTAACATAGGTAGACACTAACAAAATTTGCAAAAAAAAAAAAAATTTAAAAAAAATGTTATAAAAGGAAATATTTTGACTTATTTTTTGAAAGAAATCTAAGTTAGTTTTAAGGATTAGGAAAATCATGATTTGGATTTCTAAAAACTTGGTCAAAATAAATAAATTGTTTAAATTTTAGGTATAGGAGGAGAAATTGAATAAATAATTAGTCTTGATTTTTACCTTAATGAAATGTGCATACCTAATGCATATCTAGGATTCTAAGACGAAGACCTTTGTGCCTCATATAAAAAAAAAATTATTATTATAAAAAAAAAATCACCAATTAAGCTGGATACATGTGCCTCAAGAAGCATAAGTATTCATGCCTAAAGGTGAGTAAAAAAAATTTTAATAAAACCTTAGTTTTGTGGCCTAGTTCACTCGAATTTGAGTCCGCGGGGTGTTTTCTCACCTGGTGCCCTAGAGCCGAACGGTTTGGGAGTCATCGACTTTAAGTTCGCTACATGGGTGGATTAGAAAGCCTAAACTAAGAAAAATTACTTATATGTACTAACATATCTAATAATCAATTATTTAGGTTTTAGGGCCTCAAGAAGCCTTGATGCTTACACGAAAGAAAATTAGATAAGTTATACATATTTTTAAAAAAAAACAAGAAAAGAAAAAAAAGAAAAAAAATATAGAGGCATAAAAGTCCAAGTTAAGGAATTCCTAGTAAAAATTCATAAGGATGCATATGATTTTTGGTAACGAAAAAGACTATATTAGAAATTCAATTTTAATTCTTACCTAAAATGAATAACAATTCACTTTATTAAGACTAAGTTTGAAGAATGAATAAAAATGAGGATCCTAAAACTTATAGACTACTTAGTCTCTTCAAATATAATTCAAATATTTTTCTTTTTATGGATTTTGTGGGTGTAATCCGCTGAAAACCCTCACGAGACAACACTCGTCCTCTAGGGTAACCTAGAGGTTTAACGGCTTGTTGCACGTGCTAAGTGCAATCGTGATTCCTACGAAAGTAAGTTAGGTTAGATTAGTTTTTCTTTTCTTTTTCTTCTTTGTTTTTACTCGAGGACGAGCAAAAAGATAAGTGTGGGGTGTGATTGGTAGTGAAAAATGCATTTTTATCATAACATTTACCATCACATTTTCATATTTATTCATTTAATTCTGCACATTTATTAATATTTTGTGATTTATTGTGTGCAGGCCTCGAAATAATAAAAAGGAAGAATTAAAGCCTAAAAAGAGCCAAAAGCCCACATTTGAAGCCCAAGTGTAAAAGTGCAAATATCAATTGTCAAAGTGCAAATATACAAGGGCTAAAGTTGCTAATATCAAAGATGAGGGAAGGATAGACTTCTACCCAACCCTAAACTCTTGCAGATGAGGATAAAAGCCAAAGATAAGATGCAGAGATAAGGAAATTCGTTCAAAAGAGATTAGGAGAGTTCTAAATCTAGATAACTTGATTCCCAAGTTATATCCATATCCCACGATAAAAAGCCAGGATCGAACTTCCAGAAACAAACGCCCAGATGGACGGATCAGGAGAGGCCACGCGCCAAAGCGCGTGGCCAGCCGACACCAGAGAGCCGCGGAAACGCGGCCCAAGCCGCGTTTCTGCGGCAATTTGGTCTTATCTGACTACCAGATTTCGTGGAGGTGTTGTACTGGGACTCTGACTCCTTCTGCACCTATAAATACCCCCTGCAGTGCAACGTACAGAGCGTCCAGCGCAGTACAGGGCCAAAATTAGGGTTTCTTCTAGGTTTTCTTCTTTTGTAATTAGGGTTTTCTTTTTATTTTCAAGAGAGAGAGGCTTATGTTGAGCGTGACACCGATGTACCTTCCTCTTCTCTGCCATTGTACTAATTAATAAAGGTAATCTTTTCTTTTGTTTATTGTTCTTATGTTTTACTTTTCTTTTTGTTTTCTCGTCTTTTTCTCTTTGCTCTATATGGTTTATATGAGCATGCAAGTGATTTCTGAAGCACGAGTATAACGAGTCTTAGTGAGAGCCAACGATATTTCATGGAGATGTTCTCCTCCTCAAGGTACGTATCAATTCATGCTTGCCAAGGCTTGATGATCTAATGCGAACAGGGGACTGAGATCAATCCTATGCTTTATGCGTTCATGCCTCCAAAGCAAGGTAGAAAGTGTTAAGATTTCATATTGTTCCTCAACCAAGGTTAGTATTTCTTTTATTTTATTTTCTTTTCTTTTCTTTTCTTTTTGTAGATTAAATCACAACTCTTCTCCAAATTCTTTCTTTGCCGACTCATTGTAAAATACCACCTTCTTCTTATCTTAACTTAAAAATAAATAATTTTTAGAGTAAAACTTACAAACGCTTCCATCGCTAGTCCCTCCCTAAGGATCACGACCCGCATAGCCATTGCTACCGCGGATTCGAATTGAGCACTTGCACACCTTTAATTCTCAGATCTAATATTTTATATTTTGTATGCAGGAAAAATCTCAATCAACACATGCTCTCTGCCTGTGCGCGTCCTCCTTTTTTTCTTTTTGTGCCTCTGGTAGGCTATTTATAGGGAGAGCAGGGGTATAATCGTCCCTTGAAAAATCTGAAAACAGATTGAGTCAATCTGTTTAAATTTGGAAAGTAGACTTGCTGCGAGGTTAGAATCAGCTTCTGCGAAGCTAGGAATAGCAGGTAGGTCGGTCTCCTGATCTGTTTTGATTCTTTCCATATAATTGAAAGATCTCTCCTGATCCTCTTACTCGTTTTAGGAGAGTCAAGAGATTATAGCAAACAATTGTCAAATTTGATTTCAGATTTGATCTCGATTAGATTTGATCTTGATCCTGAATTGATTTGATCTCATCTGGAGATTTAATTGGTCAAAGGTTGACCATAACAGACCCGCAGCGGAGCTGCCGCGTCGAGCTTATAGCGGAACTAGAAGAAGTATCTGGCGAAGTCAGAAGAAAGCTTTTCAGCGGAGCTAGATAACATCTGTGGCGAAGCTACCGAACATCCTTCTGCGCGGTTGTGTATGGCTTCGAGCGAAGCTAACTCTCTGCGGAGTTAACTTGAGCACTTCAGGTGAAGCTATAAGTTAGCTTCCTGATGGAGCTTTGAACGGCTCCAAGGCAAAATTGGGCTATCTTAGCCTCTCAGGGGAGGCTATCCCTTTGGGCTCATGTGATGCTAAGTGCTGAGCTAACCTAGCATCTTAGACCTGCTGAGGTCTGTTCAAAGACAATCTGGGCTCACTGTCTGCTTCACTGGATCAGCAGAGTCTAAGTTGCCGCTTTGTCCCTCGGAGATGGGTACAGAACTGGTCGTCAGCTTGTCTGTCACTTGTCTTTTGTAAATGTCAACAAATTTAGACATTGTTCAGGCCAGTAAGAATCTTGTCTTTTTTAAAGTGTCAACACTACTATTTACAGCCGGCATGGTACGAGGTTTACCAACAATCGATCCACCAAGTCATATTTGAGAAGTATGCATAATTGGCAAGCAAGCATGACTTCCTTTTCCCAGTGGAAAGTCGTGGAGAGCGGAGGCACCATTGTAACTTTTTCATACTGACATCTGCGGACCACTAGATCCGTCTCTTTAGAAGGTAACAGATATTTTATTACGTTCATTGATGATTTCAGTAGAAAGTTATGGTGTACATTCTTAAAGAAAAATATGTTGCCTTTATTACCTTCAAGAATTTTAAAGCTCTTGTTGAAGCAGAGAGTGTCCAAAAGATACTCTCCAATCTGATCGAGGTGGTGAGTACACGTTAAATATGTTTTAAGAATATTGCAGGGAGTAAGGATAAGAGACAGTTTACTACTGCCTACATACCACAGCAAAATGGCATCGTAGAAAGAAAGAACCACACTATTCGTGACATGACAAGAACCATGCTCAAAGAAAAGGGGTGCCGAAGCAGTTTTGGGTGGAAGTGTGGCATGTTCAACTTACTTGCTCAACCGGTGCCCGACGAAGAAAGTGAAGGGCAAGACTCCTCAAGAGGCATGGAGCAGTTACACTCCTAATGTCGCACACCTACGAATTTTTGGGTGTGTTACATATGCTCAAGTAACTGAAGTCAAAAGGAAGAAGCTTGACAATCATGATGAAAAATACATTTCATCGGATATAACGAGGAGTCAAAGGCATACAAGCTTTACAATATAATAACTAAGAAACTAGTGGTTAGTAGAGACATTTTCTTCAATGAAACTGAAGTATGGAGTTGGAGCAATGTAAAGACTGTCAAAGAGCAACCCGTGGTGAATGAACCAGACGATCTCCTACATGAGGTTCCATAACCAGCTACACCACCATCTTCTCAACACGCTACACTGTCTCCTGTAAGAGGTTCTCCATCTTCTGGGGAAGGTAGTAGTAGCGAATCCTTCGTGCAACGAGGTCCCATCAAAATGAGAAGCCTCAGGGAGGTCTATAAGTAGATAGAAGAAGATGGAGAGACTAATCTCCTCTGTTTATATGCTAATCGTGAGCCTCTTACTTTCCAAGAGGCTAAGAAAAAAGATTGTTGGCGATCAGCAATGAAGGAGGAGATGCATGCCATCCAGAAGAATGACACATGGGAGTTGACAATACTTCCATAAAATCACAAGACAATAGGTGTCAAATGAGTGTACAACATCAAACGCACAGCAGACGGTGAAGTTGATCGAGTACAAGACAAGGCTTGTAGAGAAAGGCTACAAACAAAATTACGACATCAATGATCGGGGAAAATCGCACACGAAAAGTGTACATTTTAAAATCAAAATTTAAAGTGTGTATGCTTTGGCTTCCTCGATACTTTCTTTATAGCATAGAGACTAAAACGAGTCGAATTCACAAGAATGAGAGGAGATACAAACTTACACGGTATGTTCACGTGTCTGTTAAGTGTTCTTCAATGTTTGAAAGAATGAAAAGAAAAGAAAACAAAGAATGAAATGAGAAGAACGGTGAAACACAAAGAAGAGGGAAACATAGAAAAGAATATATTTGTGATTTTTGATAGTATTTCTAAAACAAAGTGAAAAAGAAAGAAAACTCATGACTACTAACTACTAATGGCTCCACTAACCATGTTAATCTCTTAGTGATAGTTGCCTCACATGTATCCTTGGCCATCACTAGTCCTTAATTCAAGAGTGTTTCAAAGCATGACCCATGCGATAACTTTCACAATCAAACTCAACACAACAAGTGCAAGCTACACTTAAACCATCAAAACTAAACAAGGGCAAGCATGAAATAAAGTAATGTTAGCTTGTTAGAGAGTTAAGATGTTAGAGTGTTAGAATCTATCATCATGAGCAATCAATGGCTCTTGCAAGAGTAAGCCAAGTAGAGGTTATTAGATTTATGTGGATTATCAAGTAAGAAGTTAGGAAGTTAGTGGTTAGTAGTTAGTTGTCATGAGAAAAAATTAGCTAAACATGTAAAAGGAGTTAGAGAGAAGAAAACAAAGAGAGGTAAAGAGAGAACCTTTCATAGCTTGTCACCTTCTATTACAAGCATTCTTGCTTTCCACTCATGTACTACTCTCTCTCCTATTACAAGATCTACAAAAAATAAAAAATACAAAGAGGAAGGAGAAGAACTAATCTAAACTACCCTAAACTGCAACATGAAAAAAAAACTACACTACTCTCTAAATATCTCCCTGAAGAACCCCCAAGGGGGTATTTATAGGCACCAAGAGAAAGGGGGTATTTATATCTCACTAAATTATTCTTCCTTAAATTAAGTTGAAATGAAAAATCTTGTTATAAATTAAATGTTAGAATTTAAAATTAAATTGATTTTTTGATCTTTCATAAAACTCTTAGAATATATGCACTTAGTGAACTGTGAAGATTTTTGGGATATTGACTCAAACTTTCATGCCATTCATTTGTGTATATTTTTTTCTTTTTTTCCTTCCCTTAGTTTTCTTAAGTTTTCTTATTTTCCCGGGTAGTGAGTTTTTAGCTGGTGACTCCCAAACCAGATAGTTTTAGGGCACCAGATGAGAAAACATCCTTCGGACTTAAGGACTCGAGTAAACAAGGCAACAAAAGTAAAGGAGATTATTTTATTTTTTTGTCCACCATTTTACGTGTGAATATCATGCTTCCTGAGGCATAATTACCCAACTTCATTAAGTGATTTTTATTATCATCATTATATATATATATATATATATATATATATATATATATATATATATATATATATATATATATATATATATATATATATATATATATATATATATATTATGGCATTTTCGGTCTTTGTTTCAATCCCAAAAAATTGTGTAAGTGTGGAGTGCATATATCTAAGGCAAAAAAATTCAAGATCAAATTATCTTTCCAATCATACTTTCTTAATCTAAAATTTAAACAAGATCTATTATTTTATCTCAGTTTAAAAATTCATGATTTTAGGTCTTCCTGATTCCAAAGATAATCTTTATTTTCTTAAAATAAATTAAACTGTTTTCATTATGTCAAAAAGTTTTGTAAAAAGAAAAGAAAAGAGTTTTTATACAAAAGAAAATTTTCAAAAGTTCCTAAAAAGAAGTATAAAAGAAAGAAAATGTAAAACTAACTATGTTAGTAAAGTCTCCTCCACACTTATCATATCCTCAATGCATCGTGAATGTGTATATACATAAAATAAATGAGAAGAGAGGGAAAATTAACTCATGGTGGTGGCTCCGGTGGTGGTCTGATTGGGCCAAGCATTGCTACCCAATCAAGATAATATGGTGGCTCATGAAATCCACCTTTATTGACCTCTTTTTATTAACATATTTACAATCCTCAATATTAAATAGGATCATGCAAGATCCTATCATGAAAATTATTTCTTTATATGACCAATCTTGGAAGATCATCACTGAGTTATTATGGTCAATATCTTGGTCCAATAATAGAATGTGGTTTTGTGGAATGGATAATTTGGATTTTGAAATGAAAAATTCAGGAACCAATACTAACTCCAGAAAATCAACTTTGGGTTCGAGAGTCGATTTAGATTTAAGAGTTGAGTCCAAATTAAAGTTTAATTTCACATTCTATTCCCATCAATGAAATGTGACTATCCAAAAGAAATGGTTCAATTTCAAAATCCATGGATACAGGAATCAATGTTGGCTCGGGCAATGGGTCGAACTTGGGTAAGGATACTGGAGTCAACATAGATTCAAAGATTAGAATTGAATCACAAAGTTGTGGGTTTGGTTCACATTCATAATCAAGTTCAATTTTATTGAAATGAAAACTTGCCAATTTGTTAATGGGTTGATATTGATGAAGTTTAAGATCTTGTAGTAAAATTGAATCTTGGTCAAAGTCGTCAAGATTTCATGATTCTTGATTTTCATGAATATGATTAGAAGTGTTAGGAATAGTCAAAGATTGGGTAGGGAGAGTTTTCTTATTCCTACACATGTTTTCCAATCGACTAAGTCTAGCTTCTATTATATTGAAAGGATCGCTTTGGAATTGAATCATGGATTCCGTACTCTTTTCTAAGTCGGTATGTTCTTCTTGCTGTGGGACTTGAAAAGTACAGTAAGGATCTTGGATTTGAAAATTTTGATGGGATTTTGAGTCTTATAGATTTTGAATTTGTCGCTCGAGTTCATCTAAGGCTTCCATCTTCTTTTTCCAGTCATTTGATTCTTTTAATGGTTGTTCGGGAGAAGGAGTATATGAAGCTGGATGTTGGTAAGGTGGTTGACCATAATACTCGGGGGAGTTGTATCCCCACTAACTCAATGAAGAGTGGTAATAATTATTCCAGTTTTGCTCATAGTATTGGAACTGGGGCACATATTGAGTCGGATAATCTCAATTCGGCATATATGGTTGGTTCATGTTGTACATAGCCGGGTCAGAGTTATCCGAGTCAAACGAGGTCGGGGTGAAATATGATTGATATTTGAATTGAAAAATTGTTGTTGTCAAAATCCATATCACAATTTATAAAAAAAGAAAAACAAACAAACAAACAAATAAAGAAAAGAAAAAGAAAAAAATAAGCCTATGCTAGGGTTGACTTACACCTAGACGACTCCTCACTGGTTAGACTGTGCACAGGGGGTACATTATTGGAATTTGACCACGAGTTAATCAGCCAGGTAAGAATAAGATCAAGGAGGTATCCGTGCCGGAGCAATGGGCCTAATTATGTCAAACCACTGTTCTTCGAGGTTTCGCCTCTCAATCCCCAACCTTAAACACCGATTTGACAAGAGTCAAACTCTAACAACTTCCCCCTTAGGTAATCTCCTAAATGAGTCCGAGATGTCACTAAGGGCTAACATCTTGCGATTTTTATTAAGGCTTGGGTTGTGTGAGTGGGGAGGTGACTTTTGGGTTAAAGGAGGGTAATGACTTCCCCACCTTATATTGTATTGGGTTTTGACCTTAAGTTCAATTCTTGCAAGTATGCAATATAGATAAGAATGAACACCAAAGAAAGTATATCACCCACGTGTTTGTCCTAAGTATATGCAATGCGATATGTACACCTCCGTAAAGATCACAACAATAAAAGAACAAAATATAGTATATTGGAATGAAAATTGACACGTGCTTAGATGTAAATGTCTAAACTGTTTTAAAGCATCTAATTTTCTTATTTTAGTTCTTAAATTATTATAGTGCACAGGCAACAAAAATTAGCAACAGAAAATAATAATATATAAGAATTTACTCAATCGCACAAAAGCAAATGTGGACTTTCTATAATGCTAAAAATTTGACCTGCACACCAAAAACAAAGAAGAAAAGTTAACAAAAACGTGAAATCAAACCGTTCCCATCCCCGGCAACTGTGCCAAAATTTGATCTGGGGAAAATCGTGCACGAAAAGTGTATATTTTGAAATTAAAATTTAAAGTGTATGTGCTTTGACTTCCTTGATACTTTCGTTATAGCATAGAGGCTAAAACAAGTCGAATCCACAAGAAAGGGAGGCGATAGAAGCTTACACGATATATTCACGTATCTGTTAAGTGTTCTTCAATGTTTGAAAGAATGAAAAGAAAAGAAAACAAAGAATAAAAAGAGAAGTATGGTGAAACACAAAGAAGAGGGAAACATAGAAAAGAATATATTTGTGATTTTTGATAGTATTTCTAAAACAAAGTGAAAAAGAAAGAAAACTCTAATGACTCCACTAACCATGCTAATCTATTAGTGATAGTTACCTCACATGTATCCTTGGCCATCACTAGTCCTTGATTCAAAAGCGTTTCAAAGCATGACCCATGCGGTAACTTTCACATCCAAACTCAACACAACAAGTGCAAGCTACACTTAAACCATCAAAACTAAACAAGAGTAAGTATAGAATAAAGTAATGTTAGCTTGTTAGAGAGTTAGGATGTTAGAGTGTTAGAATCCATCATCATGAGCCATCAATAGCTCTTACAAGAGTAAGGCCAAGTAAAGACTATTAGATTCATGTGGATTATCAAGTAAGAAGTTAGCAAGTTATTAGTTAGTAGTTAGTTGTCATAAAAGAAAATTAGCTAAACATGTAAAAGAAGTTAGAGAGAAGAAAACAAAAAGACGTAAAGAGAGAACCTTTCATAACTTGTCACCTTCTAGTACAAGCACTCTTACTTTTCACCCATGTACTACTCTCTCTCTCCTATTATAAGATCTACAAAAAATAAAAAATACAAAGAGGGAGTAGAAGAACTAGCCTAAACTACCTAAACTACAACATGAAAAAAAACTACACTACTCTCTAGATATCTCCCTGAAGAACCCCCAAGGGGGTATCTACAGGCACTAGGGAAAAGGGGACCAGCGGGACAACCTCTGGCCCAAAACGCTGGCGCGGTAGCACCAGTACGGTCGCGAAAACGCAGCCTGAGCCGCGTTTTCGCGGCTGTACTGAAGTGGCGTGCGCAGCGCCACCTGCTGCGTGCAGTCGCTTCGGTCCACTGTCAGTTGGATGTCCCGGTTTCTTATTTTGGGCCCTCGGTTTTGGCGAAACAGCTATCCAAAGTCAATGGCTATATTTGTAGGCTTTTAATCATCATTTAAATGGTGATTTTTTATCTTCTTCTTCATTTCATGCCATGGACCTAGAAACACACAATAGAGGTATTATTAGGAGAATTTAATATTAAATAAATGTGAAGATGTAAGAAATATGCAGTTTTTAGAGACTAATCAATC
The DNA here is from genome assembly GCA_038442645.1 of Agave tequilana. Taxonomy (NCBI): domain Eukaryota; kingdom Viridiplantae; phylum Streptophyta; class Magnoliopsida; order Asparagales; family Asparagaceae; genus Agave; species Agave tequilana. The sequence goes on from JAVJIF010007657.1 coordinate 102,714, forward strand.
GAATATGAAGAAGTCTTTGCACCAATTGCTCGATTGGACATGGTGAGACTATTAATTTCACTTGCAGCTCATCACAGGTGGAAGATATATCATCTAGATGTCAAGTCAGTATTTCTCAATGGTATTCTTGAAGAAGATGTGTATGAATAACATGCAGAAGGTTTTCTGATAAAAAGTCAAGAAGACAAAGTATATCACCTAAAGAAAGCCTTGTACGGCTTAAAGCAGGCACCATGGGCATGGAATGCCCAAATTGATGATTATCTTCATCAAAATGGCTTCACCAAATATCCTTATAAGCATGCCATCTTACATGAAGAGAAACTATCAAGGCAAATTTTTAATAATTTGTCTTTATGTTGATGACTTGTTATACACAAGAAGTAGCGTCGAGATATTTGCTGAATTCAGGTGGCGATGTTCAATGAATTTTAGATGACAGACAATGGATTGATGTCCTATTTTCTTGGTATCGAAGTGAAGCAATAACAAGATGGGATATTTATATCTCAAAAGAAGTACATGAAGGAGATCTTAGAGAAAATCAAGATGAGTAACTGCAACCCAGTGAACACCCCAATAACCACAAAAATGAAGCTATTAAGAGAAAAAAATGGAGATTTTGTAGACTCGACTCTTTTCAAAAGCCTAGTTGGTAGCCTGAGGTACTTGACGATCACAAGGCCCAATATTGCTTATGGAGTCACACTTGTGAGTCGCTATATGGAGACACCGAAGGAGTCTTATTGGCTAGCTACAAAGAGAATTCTAAGGTATATCAAAGGCACACTCAACCTTGGTCTATTTTATACTTATGGTGAAATTGCAGAGTTAGTAGGCTATTCAGATAGCGACTGGAAAGCTGACCAAGATGAGAGATAAAGCAACATTGGATATGTCTTCTATCTTAGGTCAACTGCATTTTCATGGACCTCAAAGAAGTAAGGAGTTGTGGCTTTATCTTCATGCGAAGCAGAGTATGTGGCTGCTTCATCTACTTTATGTGAGCTATTTGGTTGCAGAACATTTTAAAGGAGTTGGATCCTTCACAAAAAGAAGTGACTGTAATATTTATAGACAATAAAACAGCCATCCAACTTGTAAAGAACCCAGTACATCATGGGAGGAGTAAACATATAGATACACGGTTTCATTTTCTCAGAAGCCATGTAGAGCAGAAAACCGTAGAGCTGGAGTATTGTCATACTATGGAGCAAGTACCAGATATTTTCACTAAGCCATTACCAATTGAACCTTTCAAAAGGCTAAAAGAAATGCTCGGTCTGAAAATATTTTGATTTGAGGGGTGTTGGATTATCAAATAAAAATATCTTTTATGATATTAATTTTGGAAGTAGAAAAGACACCATAAGGTGAAGAAATGAAGAGTCATTATCATCAATTAGGAGAATGAAGAGTCATCATCAATTGAAAGAAATGAAGAGTCATCATCATCAATTAGAAGGAATGAAGAGCCATCATCAATTTGGAGAAATCAAAAGTCACCATGAATTGGAGAAGTTAAAGAGTCATATATGCATTATTGTCATTTGTTTATGGTATTAACTAGATGGTTGGTATTCTTATAAGTTTTTTCTTTGAAGCCTATAAAAGGCTAGCGTACCTCTTTATTTTTTCAAGTAAGAAAGAGAAAGAAAAGTTGAATAAGATCCATTTTTCACTTAAAATTTTAGATTATAGTATATTAGTCCGTAGACTAGTATACAACAGACAACCTGTCAGTTTTTGAGTGTGCAAGCATTCGGACATTAATAAACAGAGGGGTGCAGATGATTAGGAAAAAAAGCTGACATGAAAATTTGGTAGCGAATTATATATAAGATAGTGCGATAAAGTAGAAAATTAAGAAAAGTGTGCAAAAATCCATATGATACAGACCAAAACATAAGATGTGAAGTTTATGATGTGCAGAGAGAAAAAATTTAAGCTAAACTATATGTGAAATTGAAAGAAATGAGATAAAATGGTAAACATAGGTGGAACACAGGCACATGGGAAACATGTGGTTATGATCCATTTACAACATTAGAATCAAGAGTACACCGTAGTGTACTAGTTCCATGTTTCCATCTCCCTTCTCCCTCTTCTCTTTCTTTGTATTATTTCCTCTAGTCTCAGAAGATCAACCATATCTAGTCCATAGATAACTGCTCGTAGACATCAGCAATGTATTCATCAATTTTATAGAGCTTTATGCATTACTAAATATTGTTGTAAACTGATCAAAATGTTAAAGTGAGACAAGTATAAGAACAGATTTACTGTATGGATTTGAATGCCAAGACAGAAGAAGGACCCTATATGCTCGAAAAATCAAAATTTCAAATGTCTGGATGCAATTTACACAGCAATGCGGTCCAAGAGATATCTCGCATGACTTAATAACGAAACAATGAATGCATAATTGCATATGCAGCAAACTTAAGTTTGGTGTGATTAATGCTCGTGCACCTAAAACAATAAAATGCTCGTTGTTTATGTTCATCTCAAAGAATATTTTAGGAAATTAAAAGTTCTTATTGTAAAGGCAGTTCTGTGCTGTTTGTCGAGAACAAACCCCATCTGAACTCAATAGTGTCACAAGACCCCATGCAAACATTTCAGAATATGCATGGCTATTAACAAGCATGCTAAAGAACAACATAACCAAAGGTTACATGGCTATTAACAAGCATGCAATTGTCTAGATCCGAAGCTTTGTAAGTTAGCAGATACATACCTGAGCATTTTTGTTTAGCTTCTGAATGAGGAATTTTAGCCCTTGATTCTTTGTATGGTACAAAGAGAAGAGGAAATTCAGACCTAAAATCAAGTTCCCACAATCCAGGTTCTGGTCCCATATCTTTTCCATCAATTTACTCGCCCAAGTATGGCTAAGTTTCCTTTACAATTTCTCTTTCCTCTATAAACGTTTCTAGAGTTCCAACATATACATTTCAGTCAGTCTTCAATGGCAGAAATTTTCCACCTCCTTAGCTGGTTGACTCGCCCAACAACAACGATGACCAACACGATCAATAAGTAGTTGCCGGATTTCTACCTCATCCAACATTGGCCTACATGTTAGTTAAATACCTAACCATTGTTACAGATAAAAGTTCCACAACAAAAGCTAGTTTTCTGAAAACATATCAAACGTGATGTGTGGATGAAGCAAGGGTATAATTTTCGAGAACTAAAAAAATGCCGCTGTGTAAAATTGTAAGAGAATAGCTATAAAAATCCCTCCAATTCACTTACCTCCAGTTAAAAATGTCAAAATAGCAACAAATTAGAACCTACAGAGAATGTTGCTTGAGGCTAAGTCCCCTTACATACGTGTAGACCCTACCTGGGTTTTCTCCTTCTTTCTTTGTTTTTCTTTTTTCAAAAATCGGAGCACTCTTCTGCTCAGGAATCTAACCTTGCCTTCCCCTTGCTAACCCTTACTTTCATCATTATACCAAGCATCATATAATGCTACTTTGATTTCTTAAAACAGGAAATCATTTAACTTCTCAAACATGATGTACATCAGATTAACATGGTCGAACCAGGGAGTAAACCAACACCAAAAGATAATACCTTAATTCAATTACTAAAATGTCAAAATGGATAATAATGGTTGATACGTAAGGCATGAATTACAACGGAGGTTAGAAAAGCTCAATGTGCCAAAATGTATTATAAATAAATTCATGTTTAAAAAAATGAGGAATTCCATTGTATCAATACTCACCTCCCTGATTGATTTTAAGTGTATCCATAATGGTCATCACCGTACCCTCCTTGGAAAAACAATTGCTTGACCTGCAAAAATGGTTTTAAATAAAAAAAAATTTATCACTATCCACAAGCACATTAAAGAACACTGTTACAGTATCAGGTAATTTTGACGCCTGAAAACTTAAAATATGTGTCATATATGAAAAATAACACTGGTAATGCTAAATAGAATGCAACAAGGATTCCCAAATTGTGTGACAAGCGGTTAAACCTCTAGGTTATCCCTAGAGGACGAGTTCTGTCTCGTGAGGGTTTTTAGTGAATTACACCCACCAAATCCATAAAGAAAGAAAAATAAAGTGTTGGTATTTTAAAAATGCATTTTGTTAAAGAAAAAACATATTTGAAGTATTCTTTGCAAAAATTCAAGTAATCTATAAGTTATAGGAAAATCAAACTTTTCATTCCTAAACTTAGTCTCTATTCAGAAATTTATTATCAATCAAGGTAAGGAGTTAAAAATATATTTCTCAACTACTCTATTATTTTACCCTAAGTCATATGCATCTTCGTGACCGTGAATATTTGACTTGGGAGCTTTCAACTCTGACTCTTATACCTTATTTTTACATTTTTTGGTGGTAATATCTCTTAATTCTATTATGCTTTCTAATTCGCTGATGTAACGAGTTTTAGGTCAGTGACTCCTAAACCATACGATCTTGGGGCACCAGGTGAGAAAATACCCCTAGGACTTGAAGGACTCGAGAAAACAAGGCTACGAAACTATGAATTTTATTAATTATATGGACCACTTTTATGTGTGAATATTTATACTTTATTAGGTACAAATATCAGCTTAATCAGAAAATTTTTAATATATTTTTCTAATAAGACATAAGAATCTTTGTTTTTGAAACTTAAGTGTGTAAGTGTATAAAATATGCATATTTCATCAAGGTAAAAAAATCAATACTTTTTAAATTTTTTTCTTCCGAACCATAGAAATCAAATAAATAATCTTATTTTGACTAAGTATAAAAAATCCTAATTATAATTTTTTTATTCCTTAAAATTAACTTAATTTCTTATAATAAATAGATCAAAATATTGTTTCTCTATTCAAAAAGTTTTTAAAAACAAAGATAATATTTTTTATTTTATATATATATGTATATAAATAAAACCTATGTTATGTGAGAATCCTCTCTCACACCTATCTCATGCATTATCCCTAATGTATGAATGAATGCATATGTGCATGAAAAAAAAGAGAGAGAAGGAAAAATTACCTTAAAGTAGTGGTTGTCAGATTGGGCGAAGCGTTGCTGTCCAATCTAAGTAACATGAATTTTCAAAGAACCCACCTTTTATGACCTCTTTTCAATTAACATGTTTATCATCCCCGAATTGAATAGGATCATGCAAGATCCTAACATTAAAATTATCCCGGTTATATGACCAATCTTGGAATATCATCTCAAAGTCATTATGGTCTATATCTTGATCCAAAAAAAGAATGTGATTCAATGAAAGGGATGATTTGGCCTCCGAGATAAAAGAACGGGAGCCAATACTGACTTGGGAATATGACTTAAATCAAGTTTTGATTCAAGAGTCGGATTTGGTTCAAAAGTTGGGTTCAAATCGAAGAGTTGAAATTCATTTTTTTTCCCATCAATGAAATATGATTATCCAAAATAGATGGTTCAATTTCAAACTCTATGGATACAGGAATCAATGTTAGCTCAGAAATTGAGTCCAATCAGGTAAGGATACCAGAGTCAATATAGATTTAAAAATTGGATTTGAATCACAATATTCGTGATTGGAGTCACATTCATAATCAAGTTCAATTTCCTTGAAGTAAAAAATTTGCCAATTTGTTCAAGGTTTGGGATTGTCAAGTTCAAAATATTGTGGTAGAATTGAATCTTGATTTAAGTCTCCAAGATACCATGATTTTCCTTTCTATCAATATGGCTAGGGGAATCAGGAATAGTTAATTATATGTTAGGTAAAATTTTCTCATTCTTATCATTAATTATTTTGACCAAGTGACTCATTTTTACTTCTAACCTATCAATAGATTGAGAGACTTATTTTGGGATTGAATATAATCATTTTGGTACTAAATCATGAATTCCATACTCTTTTCAAAGTCAGTAGGTTCTTCTCGTTGTTGCGAGACTTGAAAAATAGAGTAAGGATCTTGGATTTGAAAATTTTGATGGGCTCGTGAGTCTTTCATATTTTGGATTTATCGTTCAGACTCAAAGAAGGCTTCTAGACTCTTTTCTAATTCAGATTTTTCTTCTATAAGTTGATCTTGATAAGGAGTATATGAAGTATTTTAAAAGGAGAAAAGAAGATTGAAGAAGATGGTGTTGTTCTTTTTAATTAAAAAAAGAATTATGTTAAAAGAGAAAGAATGAGAAAAAATAGGAAAAAGTGTTGGCTTTAAAATCGTGTTACTAAGAAATGAAATGAAAGAAAAAAAGACTTACCTGTTTTGGATGAATGTTTACCTTGAATCATTTGAGAAAATTTACCTCAAAATAAAAGTGTTGCTAAACAATAGAAGAAATAAAGAAGCGATCTACTAGATTGAGTAATGATGAAGAAGAAGAGAAACATTATATTGATTGTCACTCTCAATACAAATCTCTCAGAAGAATATTACACTCAATCTCACTCTAAACACAATTCTTTTTCTCCTTCTCTCATGAAATTCTCTCTAAACTAAGCTATAAAAAAATATAAAATTACATTTAAAGAAAAGAACAACCTAACCTAAATTAGAACAAAACCCTAGCTTAAGATCTCTCTGCAGTGTGGTTTTCTTTTGCCTCTGAATTTACAGGTATTTATAGGAAAAAATTGGGAGGGGAGAGCGCGCTTAAGGATGAGACCAAATCGCTGGCCCACAGAAAAGATCTTCTGATAAGAGCGGAGATAAAGTTGCAAAATCGCTTGCTAATCGAAAAGATCTTTTGATACGGTTGGAGATAAGGTTGGAGATAAATATTTGTTTATCCCTTAATTTTCAGTTAGATTTTGTCTTATGTCTCTAAATGTTCTGAATATATATCCCAATTTTTTAGATATCTCTTTGTATATTGATAGGGTTGTCTTTGGACTTTTAAATTTGCTTCTATCCTTATTTATTCTTATTGATTCTCTAAGCTAACCAAATAAATCTATATAAATCTGATTTAACTGGTATTTATTTGTTATTATATTCTCTCCCTTCATTAATCATATCCTACATGAATTAAACATTAAGACAAGGTGATTAGTAGATTTAATACAAGATAAGTGCAGGAATGTACTAATAAATAATGTAATATACGTGTACGATCAATGAACTTTTAGAAACTTTACTTTATAAATTCATTTTATAATGTATGTTTTATATATCTTTTTGGAAAAAATTCATCAAGCCATCAAACAAAGTCGCGTGTGTATATTCAAGCTTGACTTAACAATTCTATTAATCTAAATCTATAACAAATCTTCTAAACTCACAAATACAAACACTATTTTCTTGAAATGAAGTCTTCTTGTTCATATAGACTTGACTTCAACTTCTTGAGCTTCAATCATCAACTTATGATATTTCAATGTGTATTTGTTGAATTTGAATTTTACAATATGACCTTGAATTACCTATAATCTTTATAATTATTTCAATATCATTAGTCATTTAACTAATTGAGTTGTGAATCATCAAAACACGAGTGACTGAACCTTTATGCCAATAGCTCAAGGAAATTTTGTGTAATTTTTCTCTTAGAGAATTTCTCATGAATAGCTCAGAAAACTTGTAGTAAAAACTTGTATAACAACATCTACTAAATCTTGATTTTATAACAATTAAAAATTAAAAATATTTACTAAAAATCAGCAAGAAATCTACCAAAAGTATCGAAAATGGATCTTTCATTTTTGACCAGTAACGATAGCAGATGTCTATATTTTTTAAAAACTAAAGGTCATTTTTGAAAGCTGTATAGACCTGTTGAAAGTCATTTTCAAAAGTACTCAAGAACTGTAAAAAATGAGTCAATTCTACAATCCAACTTAACTCTCTGAAAAAAAACTGTCAAAATGGCTTATGAGCTATTGAAAATGGTTTTCGATAGTTTGAGGAAAACGTAAAGAAAATTGTTAAAAATGAGTCAGTTTTACAGCCAACTCAACTCTCTGTAAAATGATGTAGAAAAACGTGCTCATGAGCTGTCAAAAATGATTCAGCACAAAATCAATTTTGTGCTCACTGAGTATCTATTTTCGAAAGTCCTGTATAGGGTTGTCGAAAATGATACATTTCTTCTGATCGTATCAAAACTTTATTTAAACCAATTTTAACTTATAAATTATATAAAATAAGTTTCTTTAAGATCTTTTAAGCACTAATATGTATGGAATAAATCCAAAACACATGAAAAAAAATGAACATCAGCTTTTGCTAAAATAATCGCTTAAAAACTGCTTCAAATTTATTTTATAATTAGTGTGTGTGAGTGTGTGTGCGCGCGCTTTTTTTTTCTAAACTTCATCAAAACAAGAAATCAAATGCGCATGTGTTCATATATAAGCTTGAGCTACCAAATTCTATAATCTAAAGTTTTAACAAAATTCTAACTTACAAACATGAAATCAATTCAAGTAATATGAATTCTTCTTGTAATGTTCTTGACTTGAATTTGACTTCTTGAAGTTCAATCATCAACTTGAGATATTCCAAGATACATTTGTTAAAGCTGAGCTAAACGATATGATCTTGAATAACCTGAAGACTTTGAAACACTTCAAAATCATTAGTTCTTTAACTACATGAGTTATGAATCATTAAAACATGAGTGATTGTATACTTGGGCCAACACCGACAACAACCGAGTTTCTTAAAAAATAAAGTAAAACTCACCTAATGTATTTCGGTCACGTTTCAGAGGTTTATGTTTTCCATCGGAAAGAAAACATTTAAAAGGGGGAAGAATTACAAGTAATAATAAGAAAAAATTACAAGAACTCTTTGAAGTTGTTTCTGGAAAAGTGTGCCGATAAGAGTCTAATCAACGCGCGATCACTTTGTCCCTTTGATGATGTGAGCGACAAGCTTCGAATAGCACTGCTGGAAATTCCTTCTCATCTGATTCTGAAAATTCCTTGAGATTGAAGGATTTTAGGGTGTTAGAATCTTGTGTTAATCCTTGAAGGATAAGAAAAAGTTCTCTCTAAGCTCTTGGAAGTAAGAAACAAGTTTTATTTATGTGTTTGTGTCTTCTATACTTCTCACGCATCCTCCCGATCCTCTGCTCTCGATGGACTATTTATAGACCTCACAGGAGTAAGAATCCACTAAAAATCTGCTTAGGCTATTAAAAACAGCCTCTATAGCTTTCCTGGAGATTCAATAACCTCTAAAGCTTTCCTGGAGAGGCTAAAACAGTCTCTAGCGAGGTTAGAAAAGCTTCTGGCGAAGCTAGCCAACAACTGTTAGCTTTTCATAGGACACATGATCCTCTTAAATGTCTCCTCTTAGTGAGGGACATAATAGGGCGTAACCACCCATTAAAAGTGCTCATTAACCCTACAAACTTAGTAGGGTGTTAACCTACTAATCCCGCTCAGGGGTTTGAAATGGTCAAAAAGACCTGTAACTTCGCCAGTTTTGAAGCTATAATGAAGGCGAAGCTAACCTGCCGTGAGGCTAAGCTTCAAGCTTCTTAACAAAGCTAACCTTCTGCGAGACTAAGCTTTAAGCTTTTGACGAAGCTAATATGTGGGCGAAGCTAGCTTTCTGTGAGGCTAAACTTCAAGCTTCTTGGCGAAGCTAGTGAATTGGCGGAGCTAGCCTTCTGCGAGGCTAAGCTTCAAGCTTCTTAGTGAAGCTCTCATGTTTGGCGGAGCTAGCCTGCTGCGAAGCTAAGCTTCAAGCTTCTTGGTGAAGCTCTCATGTTTGGCGGAGCTAGCTTGCTGCAAGGCTAAGCTTCAAGCTCCTGGCGAAGCTAGCCTTCTGCGAGGTTAAACTTCAAGCTTCTTGGCGAAGATAGTGAAATGCAAGAGCTAGCCTACTACGAGGTTAAGCTTCAAGATTCTGGCAAGGCTAGTCATTTTGGATAAGTTAGTCAGATTGCCTGAGCGTGAACTGTTTGTGCAACTGTTTATGACTTGTCTTTAAAAGTATTGACAAGTTAGATGTTGTACAAACCAGTTGAAGAGCTATCTGCGATTCTATCTTTTAGGAGTGTCAACGGTTAAGAATCCCACTTTTTGTGGTCATTGCTGTTCGAGCTTGAGTAAAACATGATTCAATTTACACCCTTAGTCACATAAAGTTCTCATATGCTAGAATATGACTTCTTTTTAGGGACATTTTCACTATATATTGTTACTGAAATAGTTGGATCTAATTCAATTCATAAAATATATAGATCCAACATAAGTGGAAGCGTGCTTATTTGGTTTTTGACTCAATAGCCTCTAATGTCTCTAGATGAATCCTATTTGATTGGTCATAATGGTAAGTGGATATACAACAATCGCACGTGAGTGCTCCTCTCTTCAAGACACACCGTGACTCTGATCAAATCTCAAGAGACGATATGGAGGTGTGTAGAGATGTATAACAGGATTTGACATTTATATAGAGAGAGACATAAACCCTAGATCGAGCATAACACCTCCAACACTAAACTACAAATTTGGTCCTGAATTACCATAAATCCAACTATCCACATCTTTATACTAATATTCTTAGTTGCGTAGAATAGTCATCTACTGCGGAATAGGCCAATAAGTTCTACACTTCATCAAAAAACAAAGTTCCAAATGCAAACACTCTACCAGAAGATATTTTGTAATCTTCCTCTTGCATTACTGTTGTTCGATATTAAAGCATCTACTTCCATAATCACTCCCCTCAAGCTGAATCAATCATGACTATAGATAGAGAGTGTTAAATAACAACATTGCGGATATAACCAAATGTCACTAATGCTAAGATGAGTAACATAGTGACCAATTTTTTCTTTATATTATTATTAGCTAACACGATAGAGAAGCAAGTGTAACACTCATAATTTTTCCACACCAGCTGCAGTCTGAGAGGAAACATTAGAACCGTTATAATATGATACATAACTCATACAAGTAAGAATATAAAGCAAGAAATAACTTAAAAGAGTGGAAACTCAGTATGGGAAAGAAATACATGACATGTATATATAGAGTCTTGCGAAAAAGAAAACTCAAGCAAGTCTGAAACATATGCAACGACTGAACATGCTCTTAGCCTCAAGGTAAAGTGCTACTATACTATATCAAAATAGATATATGATATACACAAGGAGACTTCTACAAAAGTATCACTCTATCTACCTATATAATGTATTGATGACTACTCTAAGTCCCTGTCACAACTGTGAACCTTCTGAAATGTTATAATCCACAAGCATTAAAATGTCAACAAGTCTACCTCAAATGGTTACTCCCGACCATGATCCTGAGGCTAACTCAGTACTAGGTCGAGGAAATAACTAAAAGAGGTTCATATGTATAGGAAACATATAACTTGGAAGGAAAACATGATAGACATAAGCATGATAAATAACGATAACCATCATGGATATGCACGACATGGTACATGATCCTTCACCAATCTCTAATGATAATAAAATCACAATCTCATACAAACCGCATCATATATAATAGCATAAAACATCATTCGCGTTCTCCCTCACCTACGAATATGATTATTCGCGTTCTCACCCACCTATAAATAGTATCATTCGCATTCTCCCACACCTATGAATTCGATCATTCGTGTTATCTCCCACTTACGAATGTTATTTCATGAAAGGCACAAGCTAGCATCAAATTCAATTCATGAATTCAATTCTCATACCACATCAAGCATGGATTCAATCTTTGAATAAATCATAATGTCTAGATTTCATATTTCTCAATTATAGACTTTAAACTTGTCACTCCTTAGATCTCATAAATATCATAGCTTTATGAATCTAGTGAACTCATCATTTATGTATAAATAGTAAATCATGCACATGATTAACATATAAGAACTTTAATTCAATTTAAGCATGCTATCAACATAGAATCTATACTTTCAATTCATTTATTCTCTAAATTTTCTAATAGACACACTTTATGACTTCACATTACTTCATATTAACATAGGGCAAGCTACAACCTCAAATGATGCATTTAAATTAACATGAATTAAATTTAAGCATGAAAATTACTAAAATCATAGTTCTACTCTTAATGGAAACCCTAAGAATCAAGAACATGGCAAGAGGTAACCATAGGAGGAAGACTTGCCTTCCCAAGCTAGAGAAGAAGATTGTCTAGATATGGGGTTGCTGATGCGGGCTCCTCCTAGCTAGTCTTCTCACCAAAGGGAAGGAAAAAAAACTTAAGCTTCTTCTTAAAATTTTCTTCTTTAGCTCCTCTCTAACTATTCTTTCTATAGGTTTCTAACTGAGTTCAATAGAAGAAATTGGGCTGGGGATTAATAAGAAAAACATCCAGGAATATCCCTAAACAAACATATATATATAGAGGGTGGACAAAGACATAATTGAGGTCCAATCAGAACACAATTCTACTGCCCAGATTAGTTGACTACTCTGTTGATTTATCGACTAATAACAAGTAGTCAGTTCAATTACCAAAATTTGTAAGATCGAGCTAAACCTGCCTATAAAAATAAAGACTTTTAGGAACAGTGCTAGGTGTTCGATGCTACCGTGTAGCTTAGGGCTAATAGGTCATGATCCACAGGGAGGGACAACGATGAAAGCGTTATAGTAAGTTTCTTCTTTTAATTAACTACACCAAATTTGGGAGTTCTCTTCTCAGTTTTAAAAAAAATAATAAAAATAATTAAGAAGGAGATGTAGAAGAGGAGATGGTAGTATTGTTGTTATTTTATTTATAAAAGAAAAGGAAACAAAAAGAGATAAAGAAAAGTATTGGTACAAAAATCAGAAATAAAAGGAGATAAAAGAAGAGTATTTAAGATGATTTTGTTACTTCAAAGAAAAAAAAAACAAGTTCAAGGAAAAAGAATTAAAAGAGAAAGTGTTGACTGAAAATTGTTAAATTAAACTAAGAAAGAAAAATAGAAAGAGATAAAGGAAGAAGATTTACCTCTATTGTAGATTAACATACCATGGCTAGATATGTAGTAATATAAAGCAAAGTAGTAAAAAGAAATGTATGAAAGTAGTGCTTGGCCAGATTGAGTACGATGAAGAAAAGTGAGAAACTCCCATTGATTATCACCTTCAAAATAAGCTTCTTAAGAAAAGATTATATAGTGTCACTCTACAATAACTTTTTTTCTCTTTTAATCATGTAACTCTCTAATCTAAAAATAAAATAAAAAAATAAAAATTACATTGAAGAAGAAAAGAAAAAACTAAACTAAATTAACTTAAATCTCTCTCTTGAGTGGTGCCCTTTCTGCTTTCAAGATATGAGGGTATTATAGGAGAAAATCAGAGGGATAGGAAGCGTATGAAGATAAGGAGCTGGCTATTTCTGAATTTGAATCTTCATTTATCTCTAAACTTGATTTGATTTATTCAAAATTTTATGTAGAAATTCAATTCTGATCTGCAGCTTGTAATCGTGTTGTTTGCTAAATATGACTTATCAAATGATAGATTTGGAAAGAGTGATAAACTTAAGAATTGTAGCCCTTTAAGTTTTCTTTTTGGATCATCTTGAATCATCAGATTTGAGTTTCGGTAGTGAAGTTATGATTAAAATACTAAAATATATTCAGTCTGAATCCGAATTTAAATTACTTCATCTCATCTGTTGATCTTCTCTCTATCCATTTATCCTCTTAGATTTTCAGTTTGTCATCTAGAATTGATAAGATATCCATTTATCTTCAGTGAAACCGATAGATTTTTTAAACAAATTATTTTCTCCTTGAAATTAGATGATATTATCTTATCTGATATATCCAGTTTTCAGATAAAATAGCATACAGAACCTTTAAATTTGAATTGATCCCCTTGATTTGCTTGATCTTTTAAATTATTTGAATTTAATTGGATAAATCTATTAATCTCTCCATTTTCTTTGTTAATTACACTGCATACCACTGAACATGAAAAGTACATTAAAAAGCATGATTTTATTTAAAATAAATGAAGAAAATGTGACATAAGTTATACAAAATGTGCAATACACGTGCACAATCACACCCCCACACTTATCTTTTACTTGTCCTCGAGCAAAGTAAAAATAAAAGAAAAATAAAACTGACCTAACATTAACTTACTTCCGTAGGAATCACGGTTGCACTTAGCACGTGCAATAAGCCATTGAACCTCTAGGTTAACACTAGAGGACGAGTTTTGTCTCGTGAGAGTTTTCAGTAGATTGCACCCACAAAATCCATAAAAAAGAAAATAAAGTATTAGTATTTTTTTGAAAACGCATTTTAAAAGAAAAAAATATTTGAAGTATTAATGTAAAAATTCCAATAATCTATAAGTCATAGGATTATCAAAACTTAGTCATTTCTAAACTTAGTCTCTATTTAAAAACTTGTTATCAATTAAGGTAAGAATTAAAATTATATTTCTCATCTAGTCTATTGCTTGCACATTGTGATCGTGAAAATTTGACTCGGGATTCTTTAACTCTAATTTTTATGTCTTATTATTTTTATATATATTTTTTCAATTATGGCGGTAATATCCCTTAGCTCTATTAGGCTTTCTAATTTGCCCATGTAACGAGCCTTATTCGGTGACTCCCAAACCGGACAGTTTTAGGCACTGGGAGAAAAACAGCCCAAGGACTTAGGACTCGAGCAAACAACGCCATAAAACTAAGACTTTATTTATTACATGGACCACTTTTAAGCGTGAATACTTATGCTTTATGAGGCGCAAATACCCAACTTAATCAGAGAATTTTTATATTATAATTTTTTTATTTTTTTATAAAGCATAAGAATCTTTGTTTTAGAACCCTAAGTGTGTAAGTGTATAAAGTGTATAAAGTGTGTATATCTCATTAAGATAAAAATCAAAACTAAATTACTTTTTCAATTTTTTCTAACCTCAAAACCAACAAATATTTTATTTCAACCAAGTATAAGAAATCCTAATTATGATCCTCTTATTCCTTAAAATTAACTTAATTTCTTACAAAAATAAGTCAAAATATTATTTTTATTTTCAAAATTTTTTTTAAAGAAAGGATTTTTTTAAAATAAATAGTAAAGTTAGTATGTTAGTAAATCCTCCCCCATACCTAACTCATGCATTATTCTCAATGTATGAATAAAATCTAATAATACATGAAAAAGGAGAAAGGGAAGAAAAATTGTCACCTCAAGTTAGTGGTTCCGGTGGTGATCTCATTGGGTAAAGTATTTCTGCCCAATCTAGATACTGTGAATTTTCATGAATCCACCTTTCATCACCTTTTTCCAAACATTTTTATAATTCCCAATATGAATAGGATCATGCAAGATCCTAGCATTTTTTCAGTTATATGACCAATCTTGGGATATCAACACGGAGTCAATTGATCTACACCTTGGTCCAATAATGAAATGTGATTTTGTGGAATGGATGATTTGGGCTTAACAATGAAAGGATAGAAACTGAAACTGACTTGGGAATAAAACTCAAATTAAGTTTAGCTTGGAGAGTCGGAGTTGGTTTATGAGTTTTGTCCAAATCATAAAATTCAAGTTCACATTCATCTCCCAACAATTGAATGTGACTATCCAATATATGTGGTTCATGTTCAAGCTCTATAGGGATAGGAATCAGTGTTGTCTTCGAAATTGGGTCCAAATCGGGTAAGGATACCGGAGTCAGTATAGGTTCAAAAAGTGAACCTGAATCACAATTTGAAAATCAGTGTTATATTCATCTTCAAGTTCAATCTCATTGAATGAAAACTTGCCAATTTATCAATGGGTTGTTATTGGTCAAGTTCAAAATTATGTGGTGAAATTGAAACTTGGTTAAAATCTCTAAGATACCATGATTCCTCATCAATATGGCTAGGAGAATCAAGAATAGTTGAAAATGTGTTAGGTAAAGTTTCCTCATTTCTATCATTAATTGTGTTGACCAAATGACTCACTTTTACTTATAGCCTATTGAGAGATTGGAGACAATCCGTTTGGGATTGAATAATATCATTTTGGGACTGAATCATAAATTCCATACTCTTTTCTAAGTCAACATGTTCTTCTTGTTATG
The DNA here is from genome assembly GCA_038442645.1 of Agave tequilana. Classification (NCBI taxonomy): domain Eukaryota; kingdom Viridiplantae; phylum Streptophyta; class Magnoliopsida; order Asparagales; family Asparagaceae; genus Agave; species Agave tequilana. Next base: position 118,715 of record JAVJIF010007657.1, read on the forward strand.
ATTGGACTTGAAAATTAGAGTAAGGATCTTGGATTTGGGAATTGTTTGGGAGAATTGAGTCCGCTATGATTTGTTCTTGTCGTGTGGACTCAAGGAAGGCTTCAAAAGTCTTTTCTAGAGAAGATTTTTCTTCTATAGGTTCATCTTAGTATGGAGTATATAAAGTTGTTTGTTAGTAAGGTTGTGATAGTAAGACTCGGGGGAGTTGTATTCCCACTAACTTGGTGAAGAGTGGTGATGATTGTCCTATTTTTGTTCATAATACTGGGAGTATGGAATTTATATGTCCTAAGGGGGAAGTTGTTAGAGTAGATGTTGTTAGTAGTTATATAAAAGATGTTTGAATTTTAGTTAGTGATCTATCATCCTATTACCAAGTAATTTTAGTTAGTAATCTGACCCTCCTATAATCTTATTAGAAAGGAATTGAAACATATAAATTTAAAGACAACTAAATAACTGAACATGCTCACTGTTAGTTGGTCATAAATACTGAAAGTGCAAGAAACATTTATATTGCTTTGTGTTTAGTTTTTGTCTTATTGGTTAACGTGTATTAGGTGTTTTATGTTATTGCTTAATGTGTATTTTGTATTAATAATAGTTAATTTATTTGAAACAGTTGTGAAAAAATACTTTAAAAAGAAAAAAATTGATGAGTCGTCTTCTAATGTGGGTCTTAACATCGAACACACACATGTTCGAGAAGAGGTCAATTTAGATGATCTTATTAGTGATTTGTAGTTAAGAAAAAGTATCTATGAATATGATCCTAATGATAGGGAGAGAGTCCGTAGAGCATGCTTGCAAAAGGGTTCTTGTCAGCTCAAGAATCATGATTTTCCTTGGAGACAATGTGAAAGTGATAAATGTAGGTTTCAAGCTATTTAGTTCAATGAATATAGTAACTGGTTAGAGTACAACATAGAAAAAGATGTAGCATATTGTTTATATTGTTATCTTTTTAAATCCGAGCATGGTAATCAAGGAGGTGGATATTCATTCATTAGTGAGGGGTTTACAAATTGGAAAAGAGCAAATGAAAGAATCAATATCCATGTTGGGGGCCATAATAGCATGCACATCATATGCTTACGACAATATGAAGATAAATGAATCAAGATCAACACATAGAGTTGAGTTTGGCTAAACAAATCTGAACAAGTTCGAAGTGTTTACCGTACTCATTTGACTACATCAGTTGATTGTAATAGATTTCTTCTACGCCAAGGATTGGCTTTTTGTGATCATGATAAATTAGAGGAATCCCTAAACTAAGGTAATTTTATAAAGATTTTAATTCTTTCTGAACACAATGACAAAAATCAATAAAGTTGTACTAAATAATGCCCCTAAAAACTTAAAATTGACATCATCAAGAATTCAGAAAGATATTATCAATGTTGCTATAATTGAGACCATAATTGTTATTGCTAGTGATATTGGAGATGAATTATTCTCTATTTTAGTTGATGAGGCTCGTGATATATCAGTAAAAGAACAAATGGTTGTTGCTTTGCGTTTTGTGGATAGATAAGGATATGTAATTGAGCGCATTATTGGGGTTAAACATGTTGTTGATGCTAGTTCTTTGTCTCTTAAAGTAGCTATTGAATCACTTTTCTCTAGAGTTACGCTCAATATATCAAGCTTGCATGGACAAGGTTATGATAGAGCTAGTAATATGTAAGGAGAATTTAATGGTGTCAAAAGTTTAATTTTGAAGGAGAATGAAAGTGCTTCCTATGTTCATTATTTTGCTCATCAACTCCAATTGACACTTGTAGCCGTTGCTGAAAATCATAAAAAGATATGCTCATTTTTTAGTTTGATTACAACTTTATCAAATATTGTTGGAGGTTCATGTAAACGTATGGACATCCTTCGAGAAAAATAATTTGAAAAGTAGTTGAAGGAATTTATTAGGGAGAAATTATGATTGAGAGATGTATCAATCAAGAAAGGACATTAAAGAGATCAGGAGAAAGGCGAAGGAGTTCTCATTTCTATAAACTTGTGAACTCAATATATTTATTCTCTTCCGTCATCGACGTGCTTGAGGTTATTGTAGAGAATGGAATACTTTCAATACATAAAGCGCAAACAACTGATTTGCTGGATGCAGTACAGTGTTTTGAATTCGAATTTCACTTGCACTTGATGAAAATGGTCTTGAGAATTACAAATGATTTATCACAAGCATTACAGAGAAAAGATCAAGATATTATGAATGTCATGAATCTTGTTAAATTCTCTAAGCATCATTTACAGAAGATGAGAGTTGAAGGTTGGGAATCTCTTTTGGGTGAAGTATTTTTATTTTGTGATAAGTATCATATAATTGTCCCAAATATGTTAGACTTATCTGTTATTCAGGGGAGATCACACCGCAATATTGAAGATAGTATGAATCTTCATCATTATCATGTTGAAGTATTTTATACGGTGATAGATATGCAACTTTAAGAGTTGAATAACCATTTAGTGAAGTGAACACCAATTTGTTATTATGTATGAATTGTCTGAGTCCAACTGATTCTTTCTCCGCTTTTGATAAGAGAAGATTATTCAATTTGCAGAGTTTTACAAATCAGACTTTTCTCCAGTTGAGCTAGCAGCACTTAATTTTCAATTTGAGAATTATATTCTTGATGTTCACTCTGATATGCAGTTTTCTGAAATTAAAAGGATTGGTGATCTTGCTAAAAAAATAGTTCGGTTGAAGAAGGATAAAGCCTATAATTTGGTATATTTTCTCGTGAAACTGGCATTACTCTTACTCGTTGCTACTGTAACCATCGAACGAGCATTCTCTACAATGAAGTTTATTAAAAATTCAGTGTGTAATAGAATGGGTGATGAGTTGATAAATTTGCTTGGTGACATATATTGAAAAGGACATATTTGATAGCATTAACAATGAATCAATCACTCAACGATTTCAGAATATGACTCCTCGAAGGGAGCATTGTAATAGAGTAGTCACCCCTCTATCTTTTTGGTAATATCAAAACTTGGGATGTGTTGTCTTTTTTACAAATGTTCAATTTTGATTAATAATATATCCGCCCCCACTGAGTGAAAATCCTGCGCACGCCACTGTGTACGTGTGTGTGGGTATGTGTGTGTTTAAGTTGTGTATCCACACCATCATGCAAACCCGACCCAGTAGCCCTTTAACTCGAATCGAGACCCGATCCGGATTCGTGCTCGCAGTGACCCACGATTTGGAGATCTGGCCCAGTCCGTGCAGTGCAGAACTGATCCAATAGAACTAACATGATCCGCGATAAGTGTTTGTCTTATTTATTTATTTTATTTGTGTGTTTATTATATCATTTCATGTGATATTAGTGAGCATTTGCTTTATTTGTTTATTTTAATTGTGCGAATTATTTTATCATTTGATGTGAGTGATAATCTTGTTCAATTAATTTATTGTGGACAGTTCATTTACCTAGTTAATGAGAGTGTTTGTTTCTGTTGTGTGTTTTATCTATTTTGTTATTAGTTAGTTACATTTAATTTCTAGTGTTTAGAAATGATTGTAGTTATTATGATATAGAGTCTATTCTGATGATTAAATATTTTGATCAGGGAGATCGGATTAGCTTGTATAGTGGATCATTAGACATGAATAATTATATTGCATGAGAGTTTAGATATATTATAGTTAATAAATCAAATGTAATCATGATGTTTAAACATATATGGACTCGATATTTTTGTCACCAGGATATTAGTATTTTTTTCTTATTTAATTATTTATTATTCTGGATTTGGATCATGTTGTGAGAAACTTGAACTGTAATTGGATTGATCTTTAGTTTGATTGGTTCATGATTGTGGTTAAATATTTATATTTTATGTGAATTAATTATCAAATATTTATTTGATAATAATTTAGATGGAAATTCATTTGGATATTGAGGATAGATTAAATAAAATGTTGCTTTATTAGAAGACTGATTTTCTTGATGCTTGGATTAATATATGTACTTAGTTAGAGTTGGAATAGATCTGGGATTATATTCTTTACATTGGATCTTGATCAGTATTTAAATGAGATTGATTTTTTTAGATTATTGGTTGTAAGTAATTTGGGATCATTCATTGATTATTAGTTTATCTGAGTATTGTTGATTTCTTATTGATGTCGAGGATTAGATGTAGAGACATTCAAGATTTCATGTTGTTTGAGGATGTTTTCACTCTTTAGCTATGATTTCGGTATCCGTAGATTTACTTTGATCTCGAGGATATTCAGTAGTTCACTTCATGATTGATTATTGCAGTTATTCGGTTATTAAATAGAGACACTACAACTCAAGGGAAAAAGGGATAATTTTCTGATAATACATGTCGTGTATTTTGGAAGGACTTAGGAAGGTTAATCGAGATTAGGTTCTACCATGGGGACTAAGATAGTACTGACTACCTAGTTATTCAGTTATTGGGCTTTGCCTAAATTATGACACCACATCAGTTATTCTTTTATGTAGGGTCGTGGTTTCAGTTATTAGGGCCTTGCGGTCTGTCCTGATTCAGTGCCAGGAATATTAGACCGTGATACCAGGCATGCACAGTACTCTTCTAAAACACATGCACTACATTAGCAGGCAGTTACAACAACAATTACATTATTTGATATATGAGAAAATGATTATGGCATGGGACGCAACTAAGTACCACTTAGTTATGTTAATAATAATCAATAGGTTAGAGACATATGCTTGGTTACACATCTTTGATATCAGTCATTTATTTTACAGTGCTATAAGTTATCTTTATTTATAGCTTTGTTCATGATATTATTTAGTTAACTTCTATTTACATTTTTATTCATGTTATTATTTATCCAATAGTTTCATATTGCATGTGATATGTGCACTCACACTTTTTCTTATTTTACACACTCATTTGGAGTTTTCTGACTCCCCTGAATTTGTATATCCAGGTCTATAGATATTTTATTTGCTTATCAGGTATTGGGGGAGATCAAACGCATTACGAGGATCTTAGAGTTTTCCTTTGTTTGATCAACTGATCTTGGGTATTATTCCTACTTTGTCCTTCATTCCTCTTTACATTTATTTGATTCTCTAAATTGCTTGGGCTCCGCTTTATTCTATTGATTATTCATAGAGTAATGATATCTTGAGATACAAATTTATATGCATTTTTGTGATGATAGTAATTTATCATAGTAGATTTATATAGCTTGTGCATGTTACTTAAGGCTTAGTACATATACGTGGAGTATTTTCCTTGTGTATATGTGTCGCTGACTCTCGTCGTGCGTTTTTTAATGTATTTTGAGAAGCGGGGTGTGACATGGTTTCTTTTTTATATCAGAGCTTAGGTTTCGACTTGCGACCTTTGACTTTTGAATTTTGCTTTTCGCAAGATGACATAGTTCATACCGGTAACTTGAAATGGATTATATTTACACTGAAATATACATATATTATTCACAATATGATATTGAGTCATCTTGAAAACCGGTCAAACTCTCTTTGAAAATTCATTTCTTGAATCTCATGATGTTCCTGATTCCAATATTTTCAATTGATCTAATTTTCTTCTTGATTTCAATCATCCATCTGATTCTATTTTTAATTTTAGTTCTTAAAATTGATTACTCCATTTCGAAGCAGGTAGCAGAAATCAAAGTAGCATATCGGAATTGTGGTGGATTCAGGACACACAAAGAAGTGACGTGAAAGTGTGAAGACGTCACCAACAATGGACATCGGTTACTCTCTTGATTTTTTACTTGCTTGATATCTACTCCTTTGACCTTGATCTATTTTGTCATTTTTCTCGCCTTATTGAAATTTTGAAGACGAAATTTTTGTAAGGTAGGTAGAATATAATATCCCTAGTTAATAATATTATATTGATATTTTAAATATTTATTTAGCTTTATTTATTATTTTATTATTATTAATTAGCTTGACTTATGACTTATTATTATTACTAAATATACAAATTGTTTTGAGATATTAAATATTAATTTGGCATTATATATTATTACTATTATTGCTTGTTAACACTATTATTATTAATTGTTATTATTAGTAGTAGTAGTCACTATTATTATTTCATTATGATTATTATTAATTATTATTATTATTATTATTATTATTATTATTGTTGTTATCATTACTACTATTATTATCATTGCTCTTATTATTATTATGGTTGTTGTTGTTATTATTAGTAGTATTAATATTACCATTATTATTATTAGTACTATTACTTTTATTGATATTATTTTAGTTTATTTTATTTCCTCCATTTAACTTAAGCCCATTCAGTAAGTCTAAACCCATTTCCTTTACGATTTTTCTTTCTTTTCTCATCTCATTTTCTTATCCTCTTTCCCAAGCCCACAAACCCAAAACCCACAGTCCCATACACTCTCTATATAATCATCTTCCTAATTAACCCTAACCCTAACCCTAAACTAATCCCATCTTCCTCTTTCAGCCGCAGCCACTCCCCAACCCACAACCGCCGACACCTTCACTCCCATCTTCTTCATCTCCCTCCCTTGATAGTGTCGTCGCCGTCGATCTTCTCCGTCTTCTCTGTGGCTCCGCCTTCATCCGTTCTCCACCTCCACAATCGCCACCTTCCTCGGCCTTCGCAGTGCCACCAGCATCACCCCCATGGCCGCCTACCTCCAATGGTCGAGCCCCTCCACATCAGCCTCCTCCTCTTCACCTCACCGCCAAAAACTCCACTCGAGCAGCACCCCCGCACCCTTCAGCCATTACCACATCTCCTTCAACCTATGTACATGCACCATTGCTACCCAAGCTGGCCGCCAACCACCACAAACCCCCACACTTCCAACTCCACCACGGCACAACCCGAGTGCTGATCACCACAACATCCAACCTACTCTATAGCTACCACTCTCATCTTCTCAGCCTTCCCAAGCCCTCACGCCCACTTGCGGAAGCACCGGGGCGCCAAGCTCTGCTACGAGCATTCCTTTGCATTCTCTCTTCCTCAGCCCCATCCTCGCCACTTGCCTGTGTGCGTGCGTGAGTCTGTGTCTCCATATCTCTCTCCTCCTTTCTCTCTTTATCTATTTCTTTCTGTGTGAGTGTTTGAGAGAGAGTGTGTGTGTGTGTGTTGTGTTGTGTACACGTGCGTGTGTGTAACGTGTGTGTACGTATCTGTATGTGTAAGTATGTGTGAGATTACATCTCTTTCTCACTCTCTGTGCATATGTACGTGTATATGTGAACGTGTGTGTGTTGTGTGTGTGTGCGCGCGCGCGCATGCGTGTGCGTGTGCGTGTGTTTAAGTTGTGTATACACACCACCATGCAAACCTAACCCAGTAGCCCATTAACTCGAACCCAGACTCGATTCGAATTCGTGTTTGCAGTAGACCCGTAATTTAGAGACTCGGACCAGTTCGTGCAGTGCAGATCTTATCCAATAAAACTGACACGATCTGTGATATTTTATGTGAATGATTGTCTTATTTGTTTATTAGCGTGTTTATTCATATCATTTCATGTGATCTTAGTGAGCATTTGCTTTATTTGTATATTTTAATTGTGTGAATTTTTTTATCATTTCATGTGAGTGATCACCTTATTCGTTTAATTTATTTTGGACAGTCATTTACCTTGTTAATGAGTGTTTGTTTCTGTTGTGTGTTCTATATATTTTATTATTAATTAGTTATGTTTAATTTTTAGTGTTTAGAAATAATTGTAGTTGTTATGATTTAGAGTATGTTCTGATGATTAAATATTTTGATCGGGGAGATCGGATTAGCTTGTATAGTGGATCATTAGATATAGATTATTATATTGTATGAGAGTTTAGATACATTATAGTTAATAGATCAGATATAATCATAATGTTTAAACATATATGGACTCAGTATTTTGTCATCAGGATATCAGTATTTTTATTAGTTCTTATTTTGTTATTTTTTATTCTGGATTCGGATCATATTGTGAGGAAACTTGGACTGTAATTGGATTGTCTTGAGTTTGATTTGTTCATGATTATGGTTCAAGATTTATATTTTGTGTGAACTAATTATCAGACATTTATTCGATGATAATTCAGATGGGAATTCTTTTGAATATTGAGGATATATTAAATATAATGTTGCTTCATTAGAAGACTGATTTTTGTGGATGCTTGGATCTATATATGGACTTACTTAGAGTTGGAGTAAATCTTAGATTATATTTTTTACATTGGATCTTGATCAGTATTTAGATGAGATTGATTTTGTTGGATTATTGGTTGCAAGTAATTTTGGGATCTATTCATTGATTATTAGTTTATCAGAGTATTGATGATTTCTTATTGATGTCGAGGATTAGAGTAGGGACATTCTAGATTTCATGTTGTTTGAGAATGTTTTCACTCTTTAGTTATGATTTCGGTATCTGTAGCTTTAGTTTGATTTCGAGGATATTCAGTAGTTCACTTCATGATTGATTATTGCAGTTACTTAGTTATTAAATATAGAGATATATTGTGATGGTGATCTCTTAGATATCAATGACTCTATATCTGCAGAATTTTACGATAGTTATCAGTTATCAGTGATTAGTAACTATATATCTCCAATATTTTATGACAGATATCAGTTATTAGTTATCAGTTATCAGTTGTCAGTTATCAGTTATTGTTAACATCAGTTGTGACTGGAGATATTAGGTTGCTATTACACCTTAATTATAAATTATATTATTGGCATATGAATAAAAGACACTACAACTCCGCGGGAGGGAGGGGGGGAGGTAATTGCCTAATAATACATTTCGTATATTTTACAAGGACTTAGGAAGGTTAACCGAGATTAGGTTCCACCATGGGGAACTAAGGTTGTATTGACTACCGAGTTATTCAATTATTCAGTTATTTAGTTATTGGGATTTGTTAGGATTACGATGCCACACCAGTTATTCTTTTGTGCGGGGTCGTGGTCTCAGTTATTAGTGTCTGGCGGTCCGTCCTGATTCAGTGCCAAGAATATTTGACCGTGATACTGAGCATGTACGGTACCCTTCTAAAACACATGCACTGCATTGGTAGGCAGTTACAACAATAATAACATTATTTGATATGTAGGAAAATGATTGTGGTATGGGATGCAACTAAGCACCACATTAGTTAGGTTAATAATAATAATCAACAAATTAGAGAATATGCTAGGATATACATCTTTGATATCAGCCGTTTGTTTTACAATGATATGAGTTATCTTTATTTATAGCTTTGTTCATGATATTATTATTTTTCTTCTATTTACATTTTTATTCATGTTATTATTTATCTAGTAGTTTCATATTAGTATAGTGATATGTACACATGTATGTGCATGTGTACGTTCCCTCATTTTACACACACATTTAGAGTTTTCTGACTCCCCTTTTAACGCCCCGCCCCGCCGGTATGGAGACGCTACTGTAACATACGTAAGCAGGGCAGAAATACCCTTACATACATACTCTAAGCATATCAGTATAGGTAGGAATTAGAGTACAAAGCAGAGTGGTAATATACATTCCAATTATATTGTACAAGTACATTATTATCACAGAGCGTGATTCAATATTACATTAAAATTACATCACTGGAGCATACAAAAGTACGATGTATGAAGGAATTACAGAGTTCAAAATGATAAATGCATACGAACAGTAGAAAAGAGCTCAAGGGCCGGTCTGGAAGGAACAGCAATGACAGAACCACTATGGTTCTGCTATGCCACTCTGATTTTCTATAAGAATTTGTCAATGCTCCAAGCTCTGGAATCTAGACATACAAGTTTAGGGGTTGTCAGAAAAGCAACTCAATGAGTACGTAAAATGAAGCCAAGTGGCGTGCACAGGCACATACACGTGTACAAGAGTAACGTGTCGTACGTTCAAGTCAAGCAGGCATGCAGTGGATAGTAATGTAAATAACAGTAATGTAAATGGTATATATAAAAGCAGAACTAATCCAGAAACTAATTCAGGTGATTAAGTACATTAACACAGTAGTACATTCAAATTTTTAGGTGAGTAAGTATAAGAACACAGTAGTATATCCAAGAATAATAATTATAGTCTCAGTACTAGATCAAGTCGACAGGTTAATATTGTAGCTCAAGCATGAGACTTAATAAGAGCCAGGCAGTGGAGTATCAGTAACCAGCAGGATACAGGTGATGTATCGTAAGCAACAACCAGAGATCCTTTCTGTATAGATATATATAGTTATATATAATAACACTAATAATATATATATAATACTCGATATCCAAATCAAAATCCAATTCACTAAACCATAATTAAAATCCAAACAAGAAATCTGAAGTAAAATCTGACGAATGCAAATGCAAGCCAAAACCAGTTGTATAAGCTCAGTTATGGCTTCATGAGATTAGTACGTCGAGGGGATAATCCAAACAAAAAAATCATTATATATATATACCTTGTATCTCAAGTCACTATAAGTTAAGTGTATATACAACCAAAATTGCAAAACGATATGAAATCTGAAAATGACGATTAGTAATATTAGTATCTTATACGTATTCGTAATCATCTAAGTTGTATGATTCGTATGCGTCCCATTCCACATACTTTCACATACAAGTTAGAGAGCGTCGCTTATTTAGAAACTGATGGAATTTGATGAGCCATATTTAGAATCGGTCCCGTGCTTGCCCGAAATAACGATCCAGAAGTATCCAGTACTAGAATCTGAATGTACCTCTAGGTACCAGGACTTTATTGTACACCCGAACAGGAATAGAGTATCACAGATCTCATAGTAATAGGCCTAAGGGTTGTGCATGTTGGACCCTAGAGGGGGTGAATAGGATCAAAAGTAATTAAAAATTAAATATACTTGATATATGACTAACTGTAAAAATAGGTAGACTGGTAGGATCACCCAATCTGATAAAAAGATGATATAGTCTGGTGGTAGGATGATACAGCAAAAGAATAAAGCAATGTAACAGTGAATATATATATATGTATCTATATATATGTGTGTGTGTGTGTGTGTCTATATATATATATATATATATATGTATGTATATATATATATATGTATGTATATATGTACATATATATATATGTATGTATATATGTACATATATATATATATGTATGTATATATGTACATATATACATATATATGTATGTATATATGTACATATATACATATATGTATGTATATATGTACATATATATATGTATATATGTACATATATATATATATATATATATATATATATATATATTATATATTATATATATATATATATATATATATATATATATATGCACAACACATAAATAACAATAATAACAGCAGAGAGAATACAAATAATTTAAGGGTGGTTTGGGAAACTCTCCTACATCCACCACCTAGAGGTCTCCTCTCTAGGATTTGCAAATCTACTAAAAAACTTCTTCTTGAATAAGGATTACAACCACCAAGACTCTTCTTCGAGCTTAGATTTACAGTCCACCAAGATGCCATCCAATCTTAGATTTACAAACCATCAAGATACTCCCCGATCTTGATTTTACACAACACCTCTATCTTGTGGCACACTACAATGAGTATGATAATAGATTTTGTTCTCTAACATAATAGTGAAAACTAAAATAAGCACAATGATAGAATCAAAATAGATAATACAATAGGAGACTCTATGTAATCATATAGTTCTAAGGATTATCAATAACAACTTGGCACAATAAGTCTAAAGCAATAAGAATGAGAATCTAGAATAAAAATAGAAAATGAGAGATTTTCCAATAGAGAAATAAATGAAGTGATGAAATTCTCCGATATTGAATACTTGAGACTTTTTCTGAAAATTAGAACTTGAATGAAGATGATTGGCTCAACCACCTTTATTTGATGAGATCTGAAATTTAAGACTTGAAGGTAGAAGAGCTCAGTTTTTGATTTTCTGAGTTTTTCAGGTTATGTTCATCTTTTTTTAATGAATGAATAAGGTTCTATATAAACAACAAGGCAACATCAAAGATGAATTCAGCCGTTGGAGATAGAGAGAGGCAAATATTTTCTGCCTGTTGAGCATTAAATGTTGCTGTAAAAAAATATCAAAATTAAGCACAATCTTGGGCAATTAATGCCTCTGCTGTAGTAAAACAAGGAAAGGGAAATGGAGTTTTCAGAGAGAGAAAGAGATGAATTCTTCTCCTAAAATATAAACCAACAGGTTTCTCTACACAGCTGTAAAAACTGGGCAGGTATGGGCTGTCAAAAAGTTGTCAATAGTATAAGGACAAAGAGAGTTAGATTGATATAAATAGACATAGTTTTTCAGCTATACTGCAAGGTATATACAACCCACTTGTGTGAAGAGAAGTTAATGCAAAGAGTGGGTAATATACCAAGTGAAGTACAATTCATGTGGTACTATAAACTAGTTATCACAGACCAATAAATATAATGTCTAGAGAAGAACCAGAAATGGAACAGAATTGTGATAGAAATATCTCAGTTTAACCTATTCTGGATAGAGCTAGTAGAATGAGGCTGAGTGGTACGATGAGGTGGTAGAATGGAGTTTCTACTTAGAAACTGAAATAGAAAAATCTTACTTGTGCCAAATATGTGTTTGATAATAAAATCATTGTATGATTACTTACATAGTTTCTATTGATGAAATTTGTATCTTAATATATATTTAGCTCCTTCTTACTCTTTCATGACTTTATGCATCTTGTAATATCTTGATCTTGTGGAGCTAGATATTCTTTATTCCTAGTAGCTCTTTGTTACCTAGAATATGAAATTTGTGGAGCTTTATATAATTTCTTCTATCCTCCATATGTATGTGACATTGATAGCTCAAATCCATCATCCTCTAACTATAGTCTTATCCTGAAATAAGATAACACTACTAATCTAACTTGTTAGTAGCTTAATTTATAGGTTAATTACATCATCAAAATCACAGGAGTTACAATCTCCCCTTTTTTGATGATGGAAACCTATAAATTTAATTGAAAAGAAAACAACAATATAATTAAGAAAAAGATTTACTACTACCTTTGAAGCTCTCTCTATTTACCTGCTAATATGCTAAGAATGATTAGAGAGCAAAGCTCTCCCTGTTAAATTTAATTCATGGTAACAAATATTTCACAACTTGTGAATATGGTCAATCCCATAAATATAACATGCACTTTTATAGATGGGGTAAGCCTTCATGATTCCCACACAATATATGAATTTATCAGTATGAGATAGTATCTGTAATTATCAGTTGTACTAACATGTGCATGTTACCATATACATGTACATGTTTGTAACTAAAATATGAACAAATTTTATCCTTTGACATGTACACAAAGATATGCAGGGATATGTAACGAGTGAATGAAAATTTGCATATTATCACAATCAATCTTGACTTGTATCCAATCAATATTGCATGTATCAGTATAACAATCAAGTCATGCAACATCCAAGTACACTATACTTGTAAAATCTCCCCCTTTGTCATTAGCAAAAATTTAAAGAGGAAAGCATGCGTGGATAAGTCACAACAAGCATAGCATAAAATATATGATAGTAATATAAGAGTAGTTAAAAAAAGCAAGAGTATGTGATAGTTATTATAAGCCAATAGAAAGAGTATCAGTCAAGTAGATAAAATTAGACAGCACTTTAAGCCTTTTTGGAGGAGGACCTAGTTATAACTCCCTTCCATTCACCTAAACTGTCTTCATAAGCAGAATCATCCCACTTTCAGAACTGTCATCAAGGTGATCAGAATCATAAAAAGAAGTATCAAAATGAGGAGAGTTACCTCTCTCAGTGTACTTATAGCCCAGCTTTTTGAAGAGTTTTTTAAGATTCCGTTTGATTTTAAATAAATCATCTTTGACAGTCCTCCTGAAGTGATTGAATTTATCCTTTAACCAAATCATTTCCTTCCTCAGTTTGGTGTATTCTCTCTTGTTTGCCTTTCTACTAATTTTCTCTTCAGAATCAGAGCTTACAGGAAAAGTTTCTTCTTCCTTAGTATCAACATTCTTTCTTTTCCCACCCGGTATTTTCCCATTGTGAGTCTTCTTCAACCTAGCTTCTTCCTCAGCCTTTCACCATTCATGATTTCATTAAAATCATTTCTGTGAAGAAATGTTCTGTTAATGAAAGCAGACCCAAAATTTTCTTTAACCAGAGAGGGGGTTTTAGTCCCAAGCTCAATTCCAAAATGTGTAAACACCTTTGTTAACAAACAAGGAAATTCGAGTTGTTCATGGGGCATTATCATAGAGCTCAAGATAAAATGAGATAGATTGAAGTTAGTCAGTGTAAGCATACCATATAAAAATGGTAAGCAGGCCATTTTTATGACATGAAAGTGGACTCCTTGAGGTAGAAAATTAAATTGAGCTATCTTTGCCAACACATGAGCTCTGGGGTGAGACATTTGATGGGAAAAGATTTCTCTTTTGTAAACTTCATCAATTCTAACCCCAAAGAGCATAGCTAGAGCTTTAGATCTATTCCAATCAAGAGAAGAGAATGACTTACCAAATATATGCGGTCCTGTAGTAGAAATACCCAAAATTTTCTCCAAATTTCAATTCACTTAAAGTAATCATGGTTCCCTTGACCAGTGAGAACAAAGTAAGAGGATCTTTTTTGATTCTGAAATTTACGTAGAACATAGCCACCAAAGTTTGGAAATAGGAAATTCTTTCAATGCAAATTCTCTGAGATGAATGAAATCGAAGCACTCATCAAGTTGATAATCTGAAATAGAGTTGAAATCAATATACCTTTCCACAATGCAAAGTCCATTGTGGAATTCTTCATAGAACATCTTCGCAGATCAGGAAGATCCTTTCTTCATTTGAGAGATCTTTGCCAAAATCACTTTTATTCTTCTTCTTTCCCTGTGTTTTTCTAGATGATCTTCCAAAAAACAAGTGTAAGAAGGCAAGGCTTTGGAAACATTTGTTGCCTTATGCTTCTTCCTCTTGATGACTTTGATGAAGAGACGCATGTTCTCTTCATTGAGACCAGAAATGATTGGGCGAGGCTTGGACATTTTGGAGAAGAAGAATTAAGGAATTTTTGAAGGAGAAGATGAAGAGATGAGGAGTTAGGCTTTTCTAAATAGTCGTGAGCTAGGGAAGTTGTAACAAAGCAGTTTTATGGGAGCTTGGACGAAATAATTTAGAGGAGCAATAAAGGTGATTAGGAATGGTCCACAACACTTTATAGCTAAGAAAAGTAATCAAGTCAAATGAGTTAAATTGGACTGGTAGAATGGATACTGGTAGTAATATCTGCTGATAGAGTCCCTGAAATCACAATAACTTAAAAAAGAAATTAATAATAAAATTATTCTATTGTGAAAATGCCCCAATTTTTACAAATATTGCAAAATTGTTCAGCATGCAAAGGTTTAGTAAAATATCAGCAAGTTGATAGTGTGTATCAAAAAATTCTAATAAGATATCTCCACATTCAACATGATCTTTAAGAAAATAATGTCTCACATCTATGTGTTTAGTACGAGAATATAAAATAGAATTCTTGGATAAGTTAATTGCACTAGTATTATCACATAATATACTAGTTGTATCAAACACCATAGTCTTGCAAAGTTTGCCTCATCCTCAAAATCTATGCGCAACATAATTCGGCGGCAACATACTCCGTCTCTGTTGTAGAAAGTGAAACATAATTTTGTTTCTCACTAAATCAAGATATAAGGGAGCAAAAGTCTCATCATAATCTAGCAACTGGAGCAAAAGTCTCATCAAAATCTATGCCCTCCTTTTGATTATATCCTTGAGCTACAAGTCGAGTTTTGTTTTTAGAACAATACCACTTTCATCTAGCTTATTACAAAAAACCCATTTGGTGCCAATGACAGAACAATCCTTGGGTCTTGGTACAAGATCCAAACATTATTCCTGTCAAAATTATTCAATTCCTCTTGTAAGGTCAAAAACCAAAACTCATCATTCAAAACCTCATTAATCTTTCTAGGTTCAATATGAGATAGAAAAATCAAATGTGAACATTCATTTAGAGGTTGAGAGCGAATTTTGACCCATCTTGATACATTACTTATAATCAAGTTAGTTGGGTGATCTTTAATTGTCTTCCAAGACGAAGGCAGTTTTGGATAGGGTGTATTTGAAGTTCTAATATGATCTGAAGTCTAAGATTTTTGTTCATCAGAAATTTGCTCACTGCTGGTAGGATCAGAATTCCTGCTGGTAGAATCGGTTCTACTGAGATCTCCAGAACATGAAATGTCTGCTTCTTCAATAATCTTTGAAATACTAGGGTTAAGTCTCATTAAAGCTTACATGTATAGATTTCTCAATATTTAATGAGCGTTTATTAAAGACTCTATGAGCTAGAAGAGGGATAATCAAGAAATATGCTTTCATCTGATTTTGAATCAAATTTACCCAAATTATCTTTGGTATTAAGGGTAAAGCACTTACATCCAAAAACTTTGAAATATAATATATTAGGAATTTTACTAAAGAGAAGTTCATAAGTTGTCTTTTTCAAAATAAGATGAATAATAATACGATGCAAACATTGCAAGCGGTATTGAGGGCTTTCGCCCAAAAATATTTTGGTAAAACAAACAAGTTTAACATAGTGGGTGTCATTTATTGTAAAGTTCTATTTTTTCTCTCAACAACACCATTTTGTTATGGTGTTCTTGGGGCCAAAAAAGTGTGTGCAATGCCATGATCAAGACAAAACTCAATGAAATTTTCATTTTCAAATCATCAGCGTGATCACTACGAATTTTGATAATGGAAGAGCCATTTTTTTCACCCTTTTGCAAAAATGTTTAAAGAAATTAAAAGCCTCACTTTTATGAGTCAAAAACAAACCCATGTAAAACGAGAAACATCATCGATAATAACAAAAGTATAATATTTTTCTATTCAAACTAGAAGTGCTCATGAGACCAAACAATCCATATGTAAAATTTGCAAGGGTTTTGATATTGATACTTCTCTTATTGAAAGGATAAAAACCTTTTAACATGCTTGTTTTTTTTTACATTCATCACAGGTTACCGCGTTGAGCTTTTTCAATGTGGGAAGTCCTCATACACGCCCTCTGTTGGACAATTTTGATATAAAAATAAAATTAGCATGTCCAAGTCTTTTGTACCATAACCAAGAGTCATCTTCTAATGCAACTAAAAACATAACATTTTGGTTAGTGAAATCAATAATATCAATGGTATAAATATTTTCATATCTAAGTGCTTCAAATAAAAGATTTTATTCGCAATCAATGATAATACATTTGCTAGATTTAAAAATGATATTCATATCTTTATCGCATACTTTGCTAACGCTAATAAGATTAGCTTTCAAACCATCTACTAGAAATATGTTTTCAAGAGTAGAAGAAGTTTTCTTATTAATAGTTTCAATACCAATGATTTTACCTTTACCATCATCTACAAAGGTGACTGTGCCACCTTTACAACTTGATAGGGTTGTAAAAAGATTTGAATCTCCTGTCATGTGTCTTGAGCAACCACTATCAAGGTACGTTGAGAAAGGTTGGATACCTACAAGAAAATTTGAGATATACTTTTAGGTACCCAATGTCTTTTTGGTCCTTGAATGTTATTATTTTATTTAGGAACCCATTTTAGATATGAAATAGTATGAAAATTTTTCTTTATAAAACATGAAATGTTAACATGACCTCTCTTCATACAATAAGTGCAAATCAGATTTGAAGTATTGTTGTGATATTAATGAGAATGAAAATCATGGTTTCTGTACTGGTAGGATGGCATCCTGCCAGACTATTATCGATAGGATGATATTCTACCAGGACCTGATCCGGTTCTACCAGCCTGATTCTGCACATGATTAGTACTAAAGTAGAAGCAACATCAGTAAATTGTTTTAAACGGATCTTTAAATCATCATTTTCAGTTTGAAGTTTTACAATTTTTAACAAACAATTCATTTTTCTCTCTCAAAACAATTTTCATAAATAGATGGACAAGATGCATGTTTATTTTTCAAAGTAGTAAATCGATTCAAAAGTTTTTTGTAATCTGCAACTAACTCAATGTAAGCATCTTCTATTTTTTTAGAAGTAATATAGTCATTGAATGTTACATGTTCTTTATAGCCATGAAGCATCCCATCCAACATACAATGTTTTCTTCTTCTTGAAGAACTTTTTATCTTTTAAGTTGAGATAGTCTTTCTTAATGTAATCGGATTTATTGCATTCATAGCAATTTATGAAACCGGTCTCATCTTTTCTCTCATTTGATCTTTGAAAGTTTCTCCTTTTGTTGAATTTCTTTCTCATCATTTTGTTGGCCCTTTTGATGATATAATCAAGATCATCATCTTCATTTATACTTTCTTCATTTGAAGACTCATCTTGCATTCCCTTGAGAGTTATACTTTTTTTCCATTTAAGTAGCATCATCTTGCTTTTTTTCTTTTGAAGATTCATTTTGATCTTTGCATTCTTCAAGATCCCCATTAATTCTTGGAAAAGGAGTTGATATCTTTGTAGATCTCTATTGGATTAATGATGTTATTATATTTGTTGACCCATAGGCCCATCACTCCAGTTTTAATGATGATTAACTTATGTAGTTATAGTACAATGATCTTGTGTTTATTAAGTTTCAGATATTCAATTAAGATCTTAGTGAAAGGAAAACACCTAGAGGGGGGAATAGGTGTTTCGTGCTAATCTAAAACTTAATGCAAAACTAAGTGCGCTAAATGCGGAAGCTAATGCAAATTTTGCAACACACTTAGTACAATCAACAAGTGTAGCCGAATTCCCCGTGAAGGGCTCTGGACTAACTCCTCTTGATTCCCCTTGAATGGGTTGAGGTGCTATGTGAAGCTCTTGTTGATTAGGTACAAGTGAGGCACACACAAACAACCAAGCATATAAGTAATATAGCAATATGAAACAATGCAAGGCAACACAAGCAATATATGATATGTATGATATGGCAATGAGAATAATGCTTTGCACAAATGTAAAGAGAGAGAGAGTTTAGAGACAAGTGGATCAAACGCAAAGTCCAAGATATGTTTCGAGGTTCGAGCACCCTTGCTCTACATCCCCGCCTACACCACCGTGTAGGATTTCCAATCCACTATACCGTCCACCGAGGACTCCCCACCGAGGGAACCTTCACCGAGAAGGATTTTTACAACAATGGAGTACCGAACTCCTCTCTCAAACAACCACCTCACAACCGAGGGGTAGGCCCGTAGCCAATACAACAACCAATCCACCTCACACTTGAGGGATACAAACCAACAACCAACTCCACCTCACAAAGAGGGAGTAACACCAATCTCCACCTCACAATAGAGGGAGCAAACCAACAACCCAAATCATAACCTCAACCTCTACCAAAGAGGGAGCAACCAAGAAATCAAGGGTTTACAATAAGTGATATCTTTCAACCACAAACCTCTTTCCTTTTTCTTTTTCGATAAAAACAAAAGGTCCTAATAGATTAGGATAGAAGATAGCTCAAGTGTGGAAAACTAGGTGTTTTTGGAAACAAGCAACAAAGAAAATACTTGGGAAAACTCTTGTAAAAGATATGGAATGAAAACCAATACAAATATCCCAAATTCCTATTTTCTTTGATTTTCCAAAAACCCAAAACACAAATCAAATTGGAAGTTTAAAGCTCAAAACACTTTTGAAAACTCTTTAAAAACACTTAAGAAGGTCTAGAATTTTTGCCCTTAAAAACTTCTCCAAAAACTATGAAGAGATGGGGTATATATAGCTCCAATACAAAACTAGCCGTTAGAGCTGAGCTGGCAGCTCTGACAGGCAATGGTCGACCGGCCCGGTCGACCGCCAACGGTCGAAATATGACCGTTGGGCAACTGCGGTCGACCGACCCGGTCGACCGAAACAAACAGAGAGCACTGTAAGTGCTCCGGTCGACCGGCGCGGTCGACCGTCCCAGTGCCTCAAAACGTGTACAGAATTGTGCACGTCGGTCGGTCGACCGGCCCGGTCGACCGACCTCAGCCTTAGTCGACTAGTCAGGCTACTAGTCGACTTGGTTGAAGCCTGGAACAAAAACTGGGTCTGAAAAACAGTGTAAAATATTTTATAAAAATCTTTTATCTTTTCTAAAAATCCCATAAAACTTGTTTTATCATTTTATATTGAAACACAAACTTGTGATAAAAATTTCAAGACATATATCAATCATATCAATTCATTTTTGTGTCTTGCCAATTTTATCAAAACCAACACTTGTATTTTATCAAACTTGATTTTTTAACACATGAATAGGGACATCAAAATAAGCTTGTATAGGAAGTTAAAACCATGTATGTATATCTAGAACATATCTAATATACATAAAAACTATTTAAGCTTGTTTTGATCTACTATTCATGAAAACCAAAATCCAAAACATGAAAACGTGTGTGTTTGTGCACTTGAGCATATCAACTATACTAAGCTTTACAAATGGATCTAAAACGCACTATCTAAACTATGGATACCTAAGTCTTCTTGACGATCTTCATCTTCAAGTAGACTTGCTCCAAAACTCCATCCATGGGCTAGGCAATGTGTGATCTTGACGCTTTGGCCCTGGAATCACTATGAAAAGCTTCTAAACTCCTTGTTGAAGCTAATCATCAATTAATATCTTGGTTAATGATCTGAAACTTAAACAACACAAGATTATTAGTAAACATAACTACATGAGTTAATCATCATCAAAACTAGGGTGGAAGGCCTTTGGGCCAACAATCTCCCCTTTTTGATGATGACAAAACTCATGGAGTTATATATGCATGGATTAAAGTTAAGCTTCAAAGAAGCTCCCCCTTAACTCATGCATAGACATAAATAATAAGATATGGAAATGAAGCACATGAATATGTATGCAAGTATGGAGATAAAACATACAACAAGCATAAATCAAAATCTTTTTCTCCTATTTGTAATACAAAACATATATGCATAAATAATAAGGAAGACAAATACTTCTCCCCCTTAAGCAATGAAAACATGCATATAAACTCAAATACTTCTCCGCCTTTTTGTCAATCATCAACAAAGGGTTCAAAGTAAAATCAAATCAAACTAATTTTTCTCCCCCTTTTTGTCAAACAAAAAGATCAAGAAGGGTTAAACAATCCAAACAATAAAATGAGGGGTAAAAATCTTTCTCCCCTTTTAAGTCAATCAAAACAATAAAACAATGTTCTCCCCCTTTTGTCTAAAACAAAAACAAGGTCAATAAGGGGTGATCATAAACAACATGATATCAATAGATAAATATGTCAATGAAGCATCTTGATATCAATTGAAAATAAATAAAGATCAATAGATGTTATATGCTATATACATTCATGAAGAGGAAGACGCTAAGTTAGCTTCCCTACACGTATGCATTACATGAAAGAGGGATTTTAAGCCCTAATTCACATAACACACACTATGTAATGCATAAGAGGAGATGTGAAGCTCCCCCTACACACGTGTACCACATAACGAAGAGATGTTAAGCTCTTCAATACAAGATACACTCATCATGAATCTATATGCATATAGTCAATACAAATCAAAACTTTTGTATTTTTCTTAAAAAACAAAATTTTTAGATACCAATTTTAAGCAAAAACACATGAAATATCTTGATATCAATTGAAATTAAACATAATAAATTTTGAATGTCTAAATAAAATTTTGATACCAATTGTAAATAATTTTCATATTAAACATATGATACCAATATGAAATTTTCAATCATAAAGTAAGGGAGTGGGAAACAAATACCAATTGAAAAATCACCAATTGAAAGACAAAATTAAATTTTCTCCCCCTTTATGAAATACCAACTAAAATGATGCATGGGCTTGATATCAATTTAAAAATAATCAATTAAAACAAAATTGAAGCTCAAGCACTAGCATAAACAAGATTTTGTGAAAAATTTATATCTTAAGCACAAATAAAATGTGTATGAAATAGAATGAGTACCAATCACCAATAGATGATACCAATTGAAAATATACATACACAATAAACATATGAGTATACAAAAGGATCAAAATGATACCAAATGAAAAGGGTTCAAATGATACCAATTGACAGGGTTCAATGATACCAATTGACATAGCAATAAGTTCAAGTGTATACATCATATTACAATACCTCCCAATCAAGGTTCAAGTTTTAAATGATTTTCATTTTAAAGCATACAAGACCATGATCTCCCATCCATCCGCCCATAGATGGTAGGGTTTTCAAAAATAGATTTGAAAATGTAGTTTTGTTTGAAAATCACTACCAAATTGAAGAATACGAACTAGTCAAAATGAAAACTTGTTAACTAGTGCGAAATCCTTCAAGTAAGGAATAAAACAAAATAGTTTTTCATGAAATAAGAAATCCACATGAAAATCAACACTCTAATCCAATTTAGCATAATTTTGACTCATGAAAACAAAACATGAGCAAGCAATAAAAGTGAGTGTACATATAATGTGTGAATATCATAATCATGAAAATATGGGCAATTAAGCTCAATTATTCCTTAAACATTGAAAACACGAAAATCATCAAAACTTATTTAATCTTCATGGCATATGTATGTCAAGTACAAATTAAAATATACATACATATCCAAAACACAACGAGTCCACTATTTATATATGCATGAAGGCACGTGGCTCAAAAGGATAAACATGTATATCTAATAATTTGGACAAGATAGACATATACATGAAATTAAACACAAAATCAAGAAAAACTAAATCTTCATCAAAACGAATTTCATTTCAAGGTATTGTATGAATTGTCAACATAATAAGTATACATACATATCCCTAAACACAATTGAGTCCATATATAGATTTGCATGAAAGGCAAATGACTCAAGGGGTATACATGTATATCTTAAAGTTTGGCAATACAAACATATACATGAAGTGAAAAACTCATAAAACAAATCCAAAATGGGAATACAGGTTTAAAATGTATGAATCATTAAAACTAGACTATACTAGCACATTTAATGGGTTCAAATAAGCATTCAACTCAAACATATATAGATTTATTTGTGGCCCACTATATGTACAAGTATAAATCCTAGTCTTAATGAAAACTAACATCTAAACAAGTAATCTTAACAAGAAGCATCAAAACACAATATAGAAATCATCATGATAAAACTAAAACATGATTATTATGTAAATTCACATGTATTAGATTCATGATGTACATTATAGTTTAAACAAAAGTGAGAACACTAAGAATGGGTTCATACAAGCATGTGTGTCTCAAATACTATATATGTATGTCAAGGATCTAATAATCATGGCATTTACATACTAATCCATAGACAATGAAACATGCTATAAAACATCAAAGATATAAAGTACAAAACATATATGATCAATGTGTACATGCATGTGCATTAGATCTAGGTCATACAAATTAGTTTAACCAAGGTGAAAACACAAAAATATAAGTCCATATAAAACATGGATGTTTCAACCAACTAATAAGTATAACACTAATCTAATTAACATGGCATATTCAAGATGATTACTAAACATCAAATCATGCTATGAAAGATAAACATGGAAAGCATGTAAACATAAGGAGTTAGAGATTCGATACCAAAAACCAATGAGGGCACCGCTCTATTTCTCCAAAACAAAGGTGGTCCTCTCCACCAAACTTTCCCTTGATAGTGATGCATCCATTTGATTTCCTTTAAGTCCGGAACGCATCCACTCCAAGGTGTCATCACTCTCACGTCATGTGAGAGCCCACACCTACATCAAAAATAATAGGAGGGGTGGTCTTTGGTACCCATATCTTCTTGGGTCCATGGGGGTTAGTACCTTCTCTAACCCAAATAAACTTCTTTGCTAAATTAGAAACATGTATTCTATCAAAACAAAATTTAGCAAGATGGCCTTTTCGGCCACAATGTGTACATGTGTACACATGAGCATACATGTGTTGATGGTGTCCGTGTGGAGCATGTGTATGCCGTGGAGGGTGTGCATGCATAAAAGATGGAACTTGTTTCTTACGAACCAAGGTTTCCAAGCGTGTGTGGTTCATGGCACATTGGCTCATAGTGGAGCCCAAACAATCAACCTTCTTCTTAAGCAAGCAAATATCATCATTAATCTTAGAAGAAGAAGTGTGGCATGCAATAGGTGGAGTGTGTGATACTACCCTAGCATGGCAAACATGAGTATCAATCTTATTTTGTAAAACAACATTTTTCTTTAAACACACATCTAAATCATTTGAAATGGCAATAATTTTATTTTTCAAATCAACATTTTCCTTTAAAACAAAATCAATTTTTGAAGACAAGTTTTCATTTTCTTCAAAAGTGTTTCACAATCATTTTTAGTTTTTAAAAATTTATTTTCTTTTAATGCAAGTTCTAATTGAGATCTTAATGCATCTCTTTCATTATAGACCTCAACCTTCTCTTGCGAAACACAGTCAAGTTTAGAATGCAAACTTTTATTTTCTTTTTCAATTTCTAGACTTTTCTTTTTCAAAATCTTATATTTTTCAATTAATTTTTCACAAACAATAGAAAGTTCTTCATTTAAAGCATGGGCATCATAATTATCACATGAAGAACTAGAGCAATCATCACTATCTAAGTGGGGTTCCGAATGTACCTCAAGGGAGTCATTCCCTTGGACCATGAAGCATTGTGACTCGGACTCTCCACTAGATTCCTCTTCTTGGATTTGCACTTGAAGCTCGGAGGTGGTGGTGGTTGTTGTCAACAAATTTCACACTGCAAAGGCGGAATCAAAGTTAGAAACACGTAAAAGATAATCTTTAGATAATGTGCTTGTAATGGCCTCTAGGGCTTGTGCATTGGCCCCTATATGATTGCGATCACTAAGGAAGGATTCCTTGGTAATAGCAAGATAAACTTTATGACCTAGGGTTTGTAAATAAACGGTCATCCTAATCTTCCAAACATGAATGTTGGAAGGGTCATACATAGGAGGGGTCATGAAAGCCATGGTAAACTAAATGTGTGCAAACAAGCAAATGCAAACTATAGATTAGCAAACAAAGGATCTTACTCCTAGGATGTTAAGCCTAAGTATCAGGAGCACTAGCTCTGATACCAGTTGAAAAGGGAAACACCTAGAGGGGGGAATAGGTGTTTCGTGCTAATCTAAAACTTAATGCAAAACTAAGTGCGCTAAATGCGGAAGCAAATGCAAATTTTGCAACACACTTAGTACAATCAACAAGTGTAGCCGAATTCCCCGTGAAGGGCTCTGGACTAACTCCTCTTGATTCCCCTTGAATGGGTTGAGGTGCTATGTGAAGCTCTTGTTGATTAGGTACAAGTGAGGCACACACAAACAACCAAGCATATAAGTAATATAGCAATATGAAACAATGCAAGGCAACACAAGCAATATATGATATGTATGATATGGCAATGAGAATAATGCTTTGCACAAATGTAAAGAGAGAGAGTTTAGAGACAAGTGGATCAAACGCAAAGTCCAAGATATGTTTCGAGGTTCGAGCACCCTTGCTCTACATCATCCCCGCCTACACCACTGATTGTTACACAATTCTGCATATTTTACCACATTATTCCCATGCATATTGACAATAAAAATGTGATTTTTACTCATCTTCTCTATATTTTTACAGGTCCACATCTGAAATGGAGAAAAGGCCCAAAATCTCTTTAATTATCAATAATTAAAGAGATTAATTCAAAAGCCCAGAATAAAGCCCTAATTTGAGCCCAGGATTTAGAGAATTCTACGCAACAACTCAAGATTCTAGAAGGCCACGTGGATAACAACCTCGTAACAAACTTGTAACAAAAATTTGGGATCCAATGGCCACAAAAGTGCCGCGCCTTGCCGCGGATCCACCGCAAAATCTGGGCCATTCAATCCCAGATTTTGGCCACCTGTTCGTCTTCTGGAGAGTTCTCTCTGTGCCTATAAATACTGCATTTGGACCTGCGAGCAAAAACTGAACAGAGAAGAGAGAGAGACTAGTGTAAAGCTTTGTAATTTTGTTTTTCTCTAGGATTTTTGTAGCTCTCTATGATCTTCTTCTTCCCTAGAAATCATTGCAAGAGAGAGTTGTAAGAGAGAGAGAGCTTGTACATCAAGGAGTGACAACTTGAAGCAATGCAAGGATTCATCCATTCTCTTCATCTCTACTTAAACTTGGTTCTAGTTTAATTGCTTTCTTTACTTGCTTTCTTTACTTTCTTGCAATTTACTTCATGTTTTGCTTTTCTTCATTAATGGCTTGTAACTAAATTTTCTACCATGTACTAGCTAACCACTAACCTTGCTAACTACTAACTCATGGGTGATTGCTATCTTTAATCTTGCAAGTGTATGATCTTCTCTTCTCCGATGGGTTTCTTTCATTGCTTGGCAAGTATCTTGTTGTAATTCTCCATATGATTCATGTGTGCCTCATTTAGAGCCTTGTCTTTGAACAAGTGCCTTGATGGAACATGGAGATGGATCACCAATATGCTATTTGATGTACAACTTCTTTAAGTCCATTATTGAATGTTGTATGTTCTTCATTTGCATCCCTTGAGTGTAGCTCTTTTGATTCCATTATTGAAAGTCTAATTTGTAGGCCAATGACATCTATGAGGCTACAAGACAAGTCCAAGAATGATCACCCATCATCCAAGTGGGAAGGTAATTAGACCAACACGCATGACAAATCCATGCCGATGAATCAACATGAGGCACGCATTCACTATCACGGAGTTTAGTAAGTCTTTAGCAAGGTAGTAAGGTTAGCTAGTCATGGTTTTCTTTTATTCAAAGTCTTTTTAAAAGTTTTCTTTCTTTTAGTGTAATTACCAAATCTACTCTTGATTTCTTTCCCAACTATTTCCATCATGAACATATCCATCCATTCTTTATTTTCTTTTTCACTTGATTCTTTATTCTTTTAAGCATAGAAGAATCTTCGTTTTACATCTTCACTTCGATCCGTAACGCTTCCATCGCTAGCTCTCCCTGAGAATCGACTCGGTATAGCTCTATGCTATAACGGAGATAAGAAAGGGTATATTAATCATCTTTCATACATTTGTGGAGTGATCTAAGCACTTGAGGTTGTTTCTAAACCTTATCTCCTTAATTGAATACATATATTTGTGCTCATTTATACTCCATAATACGACACCTTTCTCATCCAATCAAATTGGCGCCGTTGCCGAGGAGAGCAACGTTTAAGGTTTAAAGTGAAGAACTAAACGAATCTTCTTCTCTGTTGCAGGTTACAGGTTGAAAAAAACAGGAACTTTGCATTGCAGTGACATATAAGTGGACCTGGGCCTCTGCTCTCGAAAGTAGAGACCAGGATCCCTCCAAATTGCCGCAAAATCCTGGCTTTTGCCGCAAATTTGCGGCAATAAGGAGTGCACTACTGATCATTTTTCAGCAGGGTCTCTGATTTTGCAAAATACTTCTGCTGCATTACTTAATTTCCTGTATTATTCACCCTATACCTGCTTAATAAAGTCAACAGTAAAAAATTGGTTGTAATCGTTAAAAGTTGATTAGACATTTGCATTTCTAGGCACGTGTCTTTTCAATTCATTTACTTTTACTGTTGAAGAGTGCTGGATGCAAGGTACGTAAGCATTGCATGTAGACTAGGAATCATCTCTTGCTTGATTTTCATGCTTTGAGTGAATCCTTGTTATCTATCTTGTACACTTGCACAATTCAATTTTAAGGGCATAACCGATAAATAAGATAAGGTGGGGAGTTCATTACCCTTTCCTTAGCCCGAAAACCACAATCCGAGCACTCACTAACCCAAGCCTAATTTAATAAAAAGTAGACGTTGGCCCTAGGGACATCTCGGACTCATTTAGGAGATTATCTTAAGGGGGAAAAGTGTTGGAAATTGACTCTTGCAAAATCAGTGTCTAGGAAAGGGATTGAGGGCCGAAAGCCCGAAGGTTGGTGGTTACTTAATTAAGGAACGTCTCTGACGGAAAACCTCCCAACAACCTTGACCTTTCCTGGCTGATTAGCTTGTGGTCAACGTCTACACTAAACCTCCCGTGGACAGTCTAATCAGTTAGGAGTCGTCTAGGTCATAGGTCTACCCTAACTTAGGTTAGAATTTTTCTTTCTTGATTGTTTATTTGTTTGTTTCTTTTTGTTTGTATTGTGTGATATGGCTTACAGTCACAATTCTTTCCATCCTAATAATAATCCATATTTCACACCAACTCCATTCTATTCGGATAATTCCAACCCGGCGTTTTACAATATGCATCAACCACATACACCGGGTTGGCCTTATCCGAATCAATATGACCCATACCCCCCATCTAATAACTATAATTTCCATAATGATTTCAACTCTTCACCGAGTCATTGGGGATTCACGTACCCCGAGTCAAATTTTTAAATTCCTTGTCCACCATATCCACCCAGTCCACAACATTTTCAAGATACATACTCAGTTCCACCAGTCCAGAATGAAACACCATCAATTTTGGAAATGAGTATGCGTGAGTCCAAACACAAATCCCAAAATCTGATGGACTCACAATTTCATTATCACTTCCAAGATAACACTTCATCTTTCCATCAAAACAATGAAGTCATCAATTATGGAAAGATGCTTGAAGACATGACTCATGCTCAAAATGCTAGAAATCGTGACATAGATATGATGGTCGAATCTTTACGTTCTCACCGTTTGGCCAGATCTAGTGTCACTAGCCACTCTGTTAAAGAAGATGAGTCATGTAATTTTGGAAATCCAGATTCTATTTCAGCACAACCACCTGAACTTGTCCAAACTTCAGTTCCCATTGACATTTTGGCAAGTTTTCCATTTCCTGAAATTGAACTTGAACATGAATATGATCCTGAACTTCCACTTGATGATTCAATTTTCCTTCCTGATTCAATTATGACTCCGGTGTCTTCACATGATTTCACTCCATTTCCAAAGTCAGTATTGGATCCAGTGCCTGTCCATTGTGAAATTGAATCACCAATCATTTATGATGATCATATTGAACTTGACCAATTCCATACTTTTGAAAGTCCCATTGATAAATTGGCAAGTTCACATTTTTGTGGAATTGAACTACATGAGGAATGTGATCTTGAACCCCAACTTAGTTTATTCAATTCTTTTTCCTGATTCAATAATGACTCCGGTATCTTTACCTGACTTCAATCTTTTCCCAGAGTCGACATTGGATCCTGTCCCAATTCATAATGAAGTTGAATCACCCATCTTTGAGGATCATATTGAACTTGACCAATTATACACTTCTGAAGATACCATTGATAAATTGGCAAGTTCTCCATTTTTTATTGAACTCAATGAGAAATGTGACCTTGATTTTCTCAATCTCTTTACTTCTGAAACTGATTATACAATTCTGACGGACGAAGTTGACCTTAGTTTTGAAGAATTGTATGGAGATGAGCTAGAATTACTTAATATTGGAAGTAAAGAGATATTACCCATATTAGGTCACATTCCATTGTTGGACAATACATGTGGACTGGAGTTTCAATTTCTTGACTTGGACCCAATTCCTGAACTCACTTCGACTCTTGAACCTTTACTTGACTTAATTCACCTTCCTGAGTCGGTATTAGTTCCTGTCTTTCCTGAGTCCAAGTCATCCGTTCTATCATTTCATACTCCATTCTGGGACAGGGTAGTTGACAAATTTGACTCAGAAATTTATTATGGAAAATGGAAATTAGATGGGGTCATGTACTTAATAAAAATCTTTCATGGATTCATCTTTTTAATGGGTCATATTCATTATATTTCTGGTGGGTTCCTCAAAACCCAAAGAAAAGTTGATTGGGCCATGTTTCGTGGACCAATCAGACCACCACCGGAACTACCACCTTAAGGTAATTTTTTCCTTCCCTCTTCATTTTTGTTTCATGCATACATATATCATGATGCATTGAGGACAATGCATGAAATAAGTGTGGGGGAGGGTTTACTAACATAGAGTTTTTAGATTTTCTTTCCTTTACACTTCTTTTAGAAATAAAAAAATATAATAAAAAAAAACTTTTTGAAATAAGAGACAAAATTTTGATCTATTTTTAAGAAAATTAAGATGTATCTTAGAAATTAAGAAAGCCTTAATTATGACATCTTAAACCTAGTTGAAATAATAGATCTTGTTTGAAATTATAGGCTAAGTAAGTAAAATTGGTGAGATATTTCTATCTTGAATTTTTTGCCTTAGATAGTATGCACTTCACACTTACACATTTTTGGGATGGAAACAAAGACCAAAATGCCATAAAAATAAAGGAAAAAAAGAAAAAAATGTATATACATAAATAAAACATCACCTATTAAGCTGGATAAATGTGCCTCAAGAAGCATGATTATTCACGCCTAACGGTGGTAAAGGAAATAAATAATCCCCTTTAGTTTTGTGGCCTTTTTTACTCGAGACCTTAAACCCGAGGGATGTTTTCTCATCTGGTGCCCTAAGACCGTCTGGTTTGGGAGTCATCGGTTAAAGGCTCGTTACAAGGGTAAACTAGAAAGCCTAAACTAAGGGAAGAAAAAGCAGAAAAAATATATATATATATAAATAAATGGCTTGATGGTTGGAGTTGAAATCCCAGAAATTTTCACTGAGCACGGTGTGCATATTATCTAGGTTTTATGAAAGATAAAAGTATTCAATCCAATTTTGAATTCTTACCTTAATTGAAGACAAGATCTTGCATGGAGACTAAGTTTAAGGAAGAATGATTATAGGTGGACTTATGACCTAAGATCACTTATATTTTTGCAAAAATAGTTCGAAAACATGTCTCTCTTTCAAAATGAATTTTCAAAAACACTAACATTTATTTTCTTTCTTTATGGATTTTGTGGGTGTAATCCGCTGAAAACCCTCAGGAGACAACACTCCTCCTCTAGGGTAACCTAGAGGTTTAACGGCTTGTTGCACGTGCTCAGTGCAATCGCGTCACCTGCGAAAGTGGTGTAATAAATTGGTAGTATAGTTTTTCTTTTCTTTGTTTTGCTCGGGACGAGCAAAAGAATAAGTGTGGGGGTGTGATTGTGATCCAATTTTGCATATTTTACCACATTATTTCCATGCATTTTTACAAATAAAAATATGATTTTTACTCATCTTCTCTATATTTTTGCAGGTCCATACTTTAAAAGAGACAAAAGCCCAAAATCTCTTTAATTAGCAATAATTAAAGAGATTAATTCAAAAAGCCCAAAAGAGCCCAAATTTGAATCCAGAATCTAGAGAGATCCGCGCGCCAACTCAAGATTCTAGAAGGCCACGTGGATAACAACCTCGTAACCAACCTGTACTAGAAATCTGTTGCCCAACATATTCTGTTTTGCCGCAAAAAGG
Organism: Agave tequilana; assembly: GCA_038442645.1. NCBI lineage: Eukaryota > Viridiplantae > Streptophyta > Magnoliopsida > Asparagales > Asparagaceae > Agave > Agave tequilana. The sequence continues at coordinate 150,206 of JAVJIF010007657.1, forward strand.
TTGTGGATCTGCGGCAGTTTTAAGTTGGTTGGATCCCAGATTTTGCGCCAACAACCAGGGTTCTGGATCCTTCTCTCTGAGGCTATAAATACTGGACTTGGATCTGCGAGAAAAGACTGAATGGAGAAGAGAGGAGAAATTATTAGATGCTTGTAATTTTTATAGGGTTTTCTCTAGGTTTTAGTTCTTTAGACCCTCTTCTTCTTCCCTAGAAATTCTGCAAGAGAGAGTTTGTAAGAGAGAGAAAGCTTGTGTACATCAAGGAGTGACAACTTGTGAAGCAAGGATTGATCCATTCTCTTCTTCTCTACTCAAGCATTTTCTAGTAACTCTTGCTTTCTTTACTTCTAGTTTTACTTTACTTGCAATTTTATTCATGCTTTGTTTTGCTTTTCTAATGGCTAGTAGCTAATTCTTTCTTCTCATGGCTAGCTAACAACTTACCTTGCTAACTACTAACTCATGGGTGATTGCTATCTTTAATCTTGCAAAGTGTATGATCTTCTCTTCTCCGATGGGTTACTTTCATGCTTGGCAAGTATCTTGTTGTAATTCTCCATATGATTCATGTGTGCCTCATTTAGAGCCTTATCTAGAACAAGTGCCTTGATGGAACATGGAGATGGATCACCAATATGCTATTTGTTGTACAACTTCTTTACTTCATTTAATGAATGTTGTATCTTCTTCCTTAGCATCCCTTGAGTGTAGCTCTTTTGATTCCATTATTGAAAGTCTAATTTGTAGGCCAATGACATCTATGAGGCTACAAGACAAGTCCAAGAATGATCACCCGTCATCCAAGTGGGAAAGTAATTAGACCAACACGCATGACAAATCCATGCCGATGAATCAACATGAGGCACGCATTCACCATCACGGAGTTTAGTAAGTTTTTAGCAAGGTAGTAAGGTTAGCTAGTCATGGTTTTCTTCCATTCAAGTTTTTTAAAGTTTTCTTTTCTTTTTAGTTGTTAGTCCAAATCCAATCTCTTCTTGATTTCTTTTCCGATTATTTCCATCATGAACATATCCATCCATTCTTTCATTTCTTCTTCATTGTTTTATTCTTTATTTTTTTAAGCATAGAAGAATTCTCGTTTTACATCTTCACTACCTATCGTAAAGCTTCCATCGCGAGCTCTCCCTGAGAATCGACTCGGTATAGCCCTATGCTATAACGGAGATAAGAAAGGGTATATTAATCATCTTTCATACATTTGTGGAGTGATCTAAGCACTTGAGGTTGTTTCTAAACCTTATCTCCTTAATTGAATACATATATTTGTGCTCATTTATACTCCATAATACGACACCTTTCTCATCCAATCAACCACCGTGTAGGATTTCCAATCCACTATACCGTCCACCGAGGACTCCCACCGAGGGAACCTTCACCGAGAAGGATTTTTACAACAATAGAGTACCGAACTCCTCTCTCAAACAACCACCTCACAACCGAGGGGTAGGCCCGTAGCCAATACAACAACCAATCCACCTCACACTTGAGAGATACAAACCAACAACCAACTCCACCTCACCAAGAGGGAGTAACACCAATCTCCACCTCACAATAGAGGGAGCAAACCAACAACCCAAATCACAACCTCAACCTCTACCAAAGAGGGAGCAACCAAGAAATCAAGGGTTTACAATAAGTGGTATCTTTCAACCACAAACCTCTTTCCTTTTTCTTTTTTCACAAAAACAAAAGATCCTAATAGATTAGGATAGAAGATAGCTCAAGTGTGGAAAACTAGGTGTTTTTGGAAACAAGCAACAAAGAAAATACTTGAGAAAACTCTTATAAAAGATATGGAATGAAAACCAATACAAATATCCCAAATTCCTATTTTCTTTGATTTTCCAAAAACCCAAAACACAAATCAAATTGGAAGTTTAAAGCTCAAAACACTTTTGAAAACTCTTTAAAAATACTTAAGAAGGTCTGGAATTTTTGCCCTTAAAAACTTCTCCAAAAACTATGAAGAGATGGGGTATATATAGTCCCAATACAAAACTAGCCGTTAGAGCTGAGCTGGCAGCTCTGACAGGCAACGGTCGACCGGCCCGGTCGACCGCCAACGGTCGAAAATATGACCGTTGGGCAACTGCGGTCGACCGGCCCGGTCGACCGAAACAAACAGAGAGCACTGTAAGTGCTCCGGTCGACCGGCGCGGTCGACCGTCCCAGTGCCTCAAAACGTGCACAGAATTGTGCACGTCGGTCGACCGGCCCGGTCGACCGACCTCAGCCTTAGTCGACTAGTCAGGCTACTAGTTGACTTGGTTGAAGCCTGGAACAAAAACTGGGTCTGAAAAACAGTGTAAAATATTTTATAAAAATCTTTTATCTTTTCTAAAAATCCCATAAAACTTGTTTTATCATTTTATATTGAAACACAAACTTGTGATAAAAATTTCAAGACATATATCAATCATATCAATTCATTTTTGTGTCTTGCCAATTTTATCAAAACCAACACTTGTATTTTATCAAACTTGATTTTTCAACACATGAATAGGGACATCAAAATAAGCTTGTATAGGAAGTTAAACCATGTATGTATATCTAGAACATATCTAATATACATAAAAACTATTTAAGCTTGTTTTGATCTACTATTCATGAAAACCAAAATCCAAAACATGAAAACGTGTGTGTTTGTGCACTTGAGCATATCAACTATACTAAGCTTTACAAATGGATCTAAAACACGCTATCTAAACTATGGATACCTAAGTCTTCTTGACGATCTTCATCTTCAAGTAGACTTGCTCCAAAACTCCATCCATGGGCTAGGCAATGTGTGATCTTGACGCTTTGGCCCCGGAATCACTATGAAAAGCTTCTAAACTCCTTGTTGAAGCTAATCATCAACTAATATCTTGGTTAATGATCTGAAACTTAAACAACACAAGATTATTAGTAAACATAACTACATGAGTTAATCATCATCAAAACTAGGGTGGAAGGCCTTTGGGCCAACACTTAGCCGGTGTTTTTCTTCAACAAAAGATTCGAAGTCAAGTTTTTAAGCTATCACATGTTGATTCAAGAGCTCACGCTTCAAAATCGCACCAAGTACTCAAAGAAGAGTTTAACTCATGGATCAAGTCAAGCTCTAGAAGATTTTCAACAGAAGATTTTCATGAAGACTTGAGTCCTACTTTGTAAGTTTAAGATTTTTGTTTTAAGATAAAATGTAAAAGATATATTAGCTGTGGATTGCTCAAGCTCATACACAAATACAAAATATTTCATAACTTTAAATAGTTTTAGTTCTTGAAAATTTTAGTTTTGGTTTTCAGTTTAACCATTTTTGAGGCATAGAAAATTGTTTAGTGTGTACATGATTTACATCTCAATAGAATAAGTTTTCATGGTTTATATATGTGATGGATTTTATCCACATATGTGAGAGCTTTATTATTTAGAAAAACTTATTTCTATGAGTTCATGTGTTTTTGGTTTAACATATATACGATTTCAAGTTTTGATATATCAAGTATACATTCTTTGGTTTCATGAATAGATTTCATCAAAACAAGTTTATATGTGTATTGGATTTCATCCATTTACATTGTTACTTCATATTGTCTAGAAACTTATTTTGATGAGTTTAATTCATGTGTTTAAAGTTTTGTATTTATCAAAACGTATTCTGGAGCCCATTGTCAAAAACAAGTATATTTCATCTACTATATGTATTGGATCATTTTCTTACATACTATGCTTCAATTGTGTTTCAATATCTTATTTTTGTATTTGAATATGTTTCGAATAAATCAGTTTTTTATTTAGAAGTGGGCTTTTGAAAAATATGATTTTTGGTTTAAGCCTAAAATTCTTTACCTCAAAAATAGTTCATATTGTTTATAATATGTGTTGATTTTTAATCACACATATTTGTACTTCAAATATTTACGTGAATTTATTTTTGTGGAATTTATGGAATTTATTGAATTTTTAAGGGTTTTTACAAGTCCAATTTTATCCTTAAAACCCGGAAAAATTTGGTTCTAGGACTGCCTGTGGCCGACCAACCGGTCAACCGAAGGCAGGCTGGGCGACCAGATAGTCGACCGACGTGCACAACATGCACGAGCCCAAATTGGTTGACCGGGTCGGTCGACCGACTGAGAGACAGTAAGTCTTTGTTGGGTCGCGGTCGACAGACCGGTCGACCGATAGAGCATGTCTTGGGGAGCGGTTGACCGGGCGGTCGACCGGTAACCCCAATGATAAAAAATATGATTGTTATCTTGTCGCCCGGTCGGTCAACCGGTAGGTCATCCTGGCCCCAAAGGCTAGTTTTTAGACAGCCTCTAAAATGGGACTTTTGGGCCAGTTTTGTGTAAGATTTTTTCAGAAGTTTTGGATCTAGTTTTTTCCTGTTTTCCACAGAGTTTTCTCTACAAGTTTTAGAGCTTAAAATTCCATATCAAAAGAAGAGTTTATCAAGAGTGTTTTTCCTGATCTTTTTTCAAAAGAATTTCCTTGAGTTTTTCACCTCCACATCTATCTTGTTTTCACTCACACAAGTTTGAGCTATCTATTGCTATATCCATCCTATAGGATCCTTGTTGTGAGATGTTTGTTGGTAATCAAGAGAAGAGATCGCCAAGTGTTTCAATTTGTATTTGGAGAAATTGCAGAGGTTGCGGCCTCGGCGAGCTTGCGGGTTCGTGTGTTGTTCTTATGGGAACAAGTGAGGGACTTGCGGGTTCAAGAGTTCTTGAAGTAGCTCGTTGTAGGTGTTGCTGCACTGAGTGATCTTGCGGATCGATTTTAGTGAAAATCCTTCATCGATGAAGGCAGTGACGTAGAGCAAGTGGCTCGAACCTCAAAATAATTCTCCCGTGTTTATGATTGCTCATCTATCTTAGCTCACTTGTGTTTAAATCTTGCATGCTTGTCATCTTTGTTCTCATCTATTACATACTTGATATTACTTGTGCTCAATAGATATACTTGCTTGGATTGTTTGATATCATGCACTGTTATTATTGTTTATTGTTTACTTGCTTGTATTGTATTTGTGCTCGCACAAGTATTAAACCAAGAGAGCTATATTTTCTTCTCAACTTTTAATCTAGAGGAATCTTGAGGAGAAAGTCCAGAGCTCTTTACTGGGAATTCGGCTTCACTCATTGGCTATACTTTATGTGTTAGTATAATAGTTTTAGTTTGCATAATTAGTTTTTAATTCCGCACTGTTTGGCATTAGATTAGCTAGTCACCTATTCACCCCCTCTAGGTGACTTACAATTGGTATCAGAGCTTGGTGCTCTTGATTTGGGTCTAACAACCTAGAGTTAAAGATCTTATTTTTGATTAATCACAATATTTGTACACACACATGAATTTCATTGCACCTCCCATATTTGATATTATTAACTTCCAAACTTGAAAAGTTAAGATGTCTATGTATCTCAAGGCCCTAGGTATTCATTTCTATATTACCACTATAAAGACTCTTACTTTGTAAATGGCAAGTATCTTGAGGCTAATGCAAAAGTCATCCATGCTTTAAAGTCAACCCTAAATGATGATTATTTATCTAGGGTTTCTAACATTGATTCGGCTTTTATAGTTTGGAAGACTCATATCACTCTTGGTGAACAAACACCATATGACAATGACTGACTCGGATAAGAAAAGTACTACTTCCAATATATGCTACATGGCCCAAGGAGACGACCCCCTTGAGGTAAACTCCGATTCCGAGCTTGATAATAATAATGAAATACCATATGATGAACTTTCATTATTTTGGCAAAAACTTCTTGAAAAATATGATTTGTTAAAAATTGAAAATGATAATTTGAAGAAAGAAAATAAATCTTTATTAAAAGAAAAAGATTCATTTCAATTTGATTATGAAATTATTTCAAAAGAAAATAAATCTTTGAAAAATCAAATTAATTTGATTTCTAAAGAAAAGGACATTGCTTTATATGAAAACAATTCTTTGAAAAAGAAATTGTTTTAAAAGAAAAAGAAATGATTTCTAAAAAAATTAATTTTTAATCTCACTCTTGTCATGTTTCTCATCCTAATAATGTTGTATCTTCTTTGATAAAAATGAGATTCATGTTATGAAAAATAGAATTGATTGTTTAGGCTCCACTTTGAGCCAATGTGCATTTAATCATAATAGATTAGAATCCATGTTTTATAAGAAACATATTCCACATATTTATGCACATTCTACACGGCATACATCTCATGCACACCATGCTCACACTCATAACATTCACATGTATGTTAGAGTGTACACTTGTACACATTGTAGCCACAAAGGCCATCTTGTAAGATTTTATTTTGATAGATTAAATTCTTTAAATTTTTCAAATAAAAATATTTGGGTTCCTATTGCCACTAACCCCCATGGACCCAAAAAGAAAATATGGGTACCAAAATCTTCACCTCTTATTTTTGATGTAAGTATGGGCTCTCACAAAACGTGAGAGGATTAGTGCCTTGGTAGTAGATGCATATAGAGTTTGAAGGTCAAACTCATTTGATGCATCGCTATCAAGAAAGCATGGTGGGAGGACCATCTTGTTTTGGAGAAATAGATTAGCTACATCAGTTTTGATAACCATATCATACTCCTCCTTTTAAAATATTTTTTAATACTTATATGCTAGTGTAGTAACCGAGACTCAATCATGTATTATTTTGTGCTTAATGTTGAGTTGATTGTTTGCATACTATGCATGTATTTTTGAAAATTTTATTCATGTTTTCAAATGATTTTACATGTTTATTTCTTTTGGTTGATTCATGTATTGATTTACATATTTATATCATATGTTGATATGCAAATCTTGTTAAAACTTGTGTTATGCATGTAAAATGTTTGAGTTACATGCTATAAAGACTTTATTTCTTTTGTGTACTCATTCATGTTTAATTGTACATTGTATGTCCGAGCTTTGATGATTCTTACATGATTATATGATATATCATGTTTTTGAGAAAAAGAATTTCATATGAGTTTTGATTTGAGCTTTATTATTTTATCCTCATGAATGTGTTATTCACATGATTATTGTGCACTCACCTTTATATTTACTCATAATTTTGTTTTCATGAGCTCATTTATGTGTTTCACAGAGCTTGAGTGTCAATTATTGTGTATTTAATATGTTTTCATAAGATATATATATATATATATATATATATATATATATATATATATATATATATATATATATATATATATATATATATATATATATATATATATATATATATATCTTACTTAAAGGATTTCGTACTAGTTTTCAAAGTTATTTTTAAACTAGTTTTTATTCTTCAATTGATAGAGTTTTCAACCTATGTTAAAATTATTTTAAAATATTATTTTGAAAACTTCTGCCTTAGGCGGTTAGTTTAACGATCATATCTTGTATGCTCTTTAATGAATATCTCATAAACATGTGCATGATAGGGTGATATTTATGAGTTGTACACTTACTTATCATAAAAATTGATTTTTGCATACTCAATACTTATTTTCTATATATGTATGCATCATATTTCAATTGGTATTTAAATTGATCATACATACATATATATGATTTCTTGTGCTAGATTAAACATGTTAATGTTGGAACTTATTTTGATGATAACATTTGTGATGCAGTTGCATTGAAGCTAGCTTATGATGAGTTCTATATGCTGAAGACTACTCAAGGATATTTGGCTATTTTGTGTGTTTGATATAGAATGTTAAAAGCCTTGAAATACACACACTTTAGTCTTTTCGTCGACTTGTATCCATGTATAGTGACTTATATATCCTAGAGTCGACTTGACCCTTTATGTAATCGACTAAATTCTGTCCTGAAAAGATATCGACTTTCTGTTTCTTGACAGTTAAAATTATTAGTCGACTTATCAACCTTTCTAGTCGACTAATATGTGTTGTAGTCGACTAATATATTCTGTTGGTCGACTAATTTCAGTTTCCAGAAACTTGCATATCTGTATCATATTCTTGTAGTCGACTTATTCCTTTGATTAGTCGACTAACCCAGTCAAATATGCCTATACCAGTCGACTAACGCCCAAACCCTAGTCGACTTATAGCAGTTCGTAATTGTTGTGCAGTTATTGAATTCTGGTGTTTTATCCAACGTTTTAATATTCAAATTTATTCTGATAACTACCCTAACTGACCATAGATTTCACCTATAAATAGGGATGTTGTCTTAGGCTAAATCACCAATACACATCAATAGTTTTTCTGTCCAAAAACTCTGTTCAAAAATCTGTTTTTCAGAAAACTATTTTCACTTTCTATTCTTCACTCAAATTCTAATCCTTTAGTAAAGAATTCTGAGAGTCCACCTATAAGAGTCCTTGTTCACGATCATATATAGATTCAAGGCATATAAGATTGATTGTAATTACTCAAAGAGAAAGATTGTATAAGAGCGTCTTCGATTTGAAGAGAAGTTGTACAAGGTGTTGTTGACTTCTTGGTGTAAGAAGAGTTGTATACATTTGGCAAAGGGGATTTGTCAAGTGGCGTACAAAGTATTGATTTTGGGTGTACAAAATCAAGGTTAAGGAAAATCTCAAGCGGGTTGCTTAGGGACTGGATGTAGGTCACGAGGACCGAACCATGATAAAATCTCTTCTGTTTGTGTTTACATTTTCTGAGATTTATTTCCTTTACTGCGAGTTATTTTATTTAACGCTAATATCTTTATTCCAGTGTTGTGCTGACGTAATTTTTAGATCTTACAATTAATACATATTCTTTATAGCACAAATTGCTTATACTAAGCTTCACTTAATTCTAAATATTAATTAGTATCTTTTACAAGTTTATGCATTGATTTTGTTGGTATTTCAAAAAGAGTGGAAAAATTCTTTCTTTTTGAGAAAATTATTTTGTTTTAGAAAATAATTTTATTTTCTATTGATATCAAAAAAATTTTGTTGATTTCTTGTGGTATCAAAATTTGTTTTGTTGATTGGTATCAAAATTTATTTCAATTGGTTATCAAAATTTGTTTTGATATTTACAAGTGGTATCAAAATTTGTTTTAAGTAGTTTTCAGAATTTATTGTGACATGTATTTCTTATATACAAGGGAAGCTTAACATCTCCTCTATATATAGATTTATGTTGAGTGTAGTATATAAAAAAGAGCTTTACCTTTTTTCTTTATATGGTACACGCGTGTAGGGGAGCTTAACATCTCTGTTTATGCATTGCATATTATGCTTATATGGGTTAGACTTTAGTCATCTCTTTCTTATGTAATGCATGTATGCGGGGTAGTTAACATGACGCCTTTTATGTTCATAAATTTATATCGCATATACATTTATCTTGTTTGTTTTTCTTCACCCCTTTGTTGATGAATTGATAAAAAGGGGAGAAGCATTGAGAGAGTTTATATATGCATGTTTATTTTTATAAACTCCATAAGTTTTGTAATTATCAAAAAGGAGAAGATTGTTAGCCCAAAGGCCCATCACTCAAGTTTTAATGATGATTAACTCATATAGTTATAGTACTAATGATCATGTCTTTATTAAGTTTCAGATATTCAATCAAGATCTTAGTAGGTGTTTAGCTTCAACAAAAAATTCGAAATCAAGTTTTGAAGCCATCACGTGTTGATTCAAGAGCTCACGCTTCAAGATGCATCAAGTACTCAAAGAGGAGTCTAACTCATGGATCAAGTTTGCATCAAGTCAAGATGGAGAAGAAGATTTTCAAGAGAATATTTTCAAGAAGACCTGAGTCCTAATTTGTAAGTTTAAGATTTTTGTTATAGGATAAAATGTAAATGATAGATTAGTTATGAATTGCTCAAGATCATACACACATATAAAATAACTTCATAACTTTAAATAGTTTTAGTTCTTAGAAATTTTAGTTTTGGTTTTCGATTTAACCATTTTTTAGGCATAGAAAATTGTTTAGTGTTTACATGATTTACATCTCAATAGAATAAGTTTTCATGGTATATACATGTGATGGACTTTATTCACACATGTGAGAGCTTTATTATTTAGAAAAACTTATTTCTATGAGTTCATGTGTTTTTGGTTTAACATATATACGATTTCAAGTTTTGATATATCAAGTATACATTCTTTGGTTTCATGAATAGATTTCATCAAAATAAGTTTACATGGTTTCTATGTGTATTGAATTTCATCTATTTACATTGTTGCTTCATACTGTCTAGAAACTTATTTTGATGAGTTTAATTCATATGTTTAAAGTTTTATATTTATCAAAACTTATTTAGGAGCTTATTGTCAAAAACAAGTATATTACATCTACTATGTGTATTGGATTATTTCCATACACACTATGCTTCAATTGTGTTCCAATATCTTTTTTTGCATTTGAATAAGTTTTAAAAAATTAATTTTTCATTTAGAAGTTGGCTTTTGAAAATACGATTTTTGGTTTAAGTCTAAAATTCTTTACCTCAAAAATAGTTCTAATTGTTAATAATGTGTTGATTTTTTATCACACATATTTGTACTTCAAATATTTACATGAACTTATTTTTGTGAAATTTATGAAATTTAATTGAATTTTTAAGGGTTTTTACAAGTCCAAGTTTTATCCTTAAAACCTTGAGAAATTTGGTTCTGGGGCTGCTTGCGGTCAACCGACCCGTTGACCGATGGCAGGCTCGGTCGACCGGACGGTCGACCGACATGCACAACATCACGAGCCCAGATCGGTCGACTGGGTTTGTCGACAGACTGAGAGACAATAAGTCTTTGTTGGGTCACGGTCGATCGACAGAGCATGTCTTGGGGAGCGGTCGACCGAGCGGTCCACTAGTAACCCCAACGGTAAAAAATATGACTGTTAGCCTATCGCCCCGCCGGTTGACCGGCAGGTCATCCTGACCCCAGAGGCTAGTTTTTGGACAGCCTATAAAATGGGACTTTTGGGCCAGTTTTGTGTAAGATTTTTTTCATAAGTTTTGGATCTACTTTTTCCTGTTTTTCACAGAGTTTTCTCTACAAGTTTTAGAGCTTAAACTTCCATATCAAAAGGAGAGTTTTCAAGAGTATTTTTCTTGATCTTTTTTAAAAAAATTTCCTTGAGTTTTTCACCTTCACATCTATCTTGTTTTCTCATACAAGCTTGAGCTATCTATTGCTATATCTATCCTATAGGATCCTTATTGTTAGAGTGTTTGTTGGTGATCAAGAGAAGAGATCACCAAGTGTTCCAATTTATATTTGGAGAAATTGCAGAGGTCGCGGCCTCGGCGAGCTTGCGGGTTCGCGTATGTTATTTTTACGGGAACAAGTGAGGGACTTGCGGGTCCAAGAGTTCTTGAGGGACTTGGTTGTAGGTGTTGCGGCACCGAGTGATCTTGCAGGACCGCTTTTAGTGGAAATCCTTCATTGCGGTAAAGGCAGGAATGTAGAGCAAGTGGCTCGAACATCGAAACAATTCTCCTGTGTTTGTGATTTCTCATCTCTCTCTCTTTTAACTCACTTGTGTTTATATTATCTTGCATGGTTATCATCTTTGTGCTCATCTATTACATGCTTGATATTATTTGTGCTCAATAGATATACTTGCTGGGATTGTTTGATACCATGCATTATTATTGTTGTTTATTCTTTACATGCTTGATATTGTATTTGTGCTCACACAAATATTGAATCAAGAGAGCTATAGTTGCACTCAACTCTTAATCTAGAGGAATCCTAAGGAGAAAGCCCAGAGCCCTTCACTAGAAATTCGGCTTCACTCTTTGGTTATACTTTGTAAATTAGCATAATAGTTTTAATTTGCATAATTAGTTTTTAATTCCGCATTGTTTGGCATTAGATTAGCTAGTCACCTATTCACCCCTCCTCTAGGTGACCTACAGTATTTCATGGGTAGAGACTTCAACACCTTTTGTTCATTTCAAAGCAAGTAATATTTTCAAGAGATTGGAGATTGTTAGTGATGCTTTTGAACCTACTAAGAATTCATCAATAGACTCGTTAGGAAACAATCGAATAGATTCAAAATCTTATGTAAGTATATTTATTTTGCTATTCTTAATTTCATTACTCCCCTTATGGGTGACTTCAGGATAATTTCACATCTCTTTAGCACATGTGATATTCATAACTTTATGAATCTCATTGCAAAATAATTCATTATTAATACAACTAATAGCTTTGAAATTTAAATTAGCATAAGAGAAATCCTTCTCGTATCATTCACACTGAGATTTAGGAACCTGCTTACCGTCAACCTCTATGGTGAGAGAGGTGTAGCCATCTTCATTCATACCCTAAATCTTTCAATTATTAGACTGAATATGAATTCTCATGCATGCTTTCCAATATGCATAATTAGTACCATAAAATAGTGGAGATCTATTGTTGGATCTCCCCTCAGGTAGACTAAGGTTACTAGTGGAAGTCATAGGATCGGTCTCCCGGATATAAAGCCTAAAAAAGGAGCATCAATGCTCTGATACCAATTATTGGACCCTAGAGGGGGTGAATAGGATCAAGGGTAATTAAAAATAAATATACTTGATATATGACTAACTGTAAAAATAGGAACATTGGTATGATCACCCAATCTGATGGTAGGATAATACAGTCTGGTGGTAGAAGCAATAGAGAACAGAATAGAGTGTGTGTGTGTGTGTGTGTGTATGTATATGTATATATATATATATATATATATATATATATATATATTATATATATATATATATATATATATATATATATATGTATATATATATGTATATGTATGTATATATATGTATATGTATATGTATATATATATATATATATATATATATATATATATATATATGTATGTATGTATGTATGTGTGTGTGTGTGTGTGTGCGTGTGTGTGTGTGTATATGCACAACAGATAAACAACAATAATAACAGTAGAGAGAACACAAATAATTTTAGGGTGGTTCAGGAAATTCTCCTATATTCACCACCTAGAGGTCTCCTCTGTAGGATTTGTAAATCTACTAAAAAGCTTCTTCTTGAAGTAAGAATTAAAGCCACCAAGACTCTTCCTTGAGCTTGGATTTACAGTCCACCAAGATACTATCCAATCATGGATTTACAAACCACCAAGATACTCCCTGATCTTGATTTTACACAACACCTCTATCTTGAGGCACACTACAATAAGTATGATAATTGATTTTTATTGTTTAACACAATGTGAGAATTAAAATAAGCACAATGATAGAATAAAAATAGATAATACAATAGGAGACTCTATGTAATCATATAGTTCTAAGTATTATCAATAATAACTTGGCACAATAAATCTAAAGCAATAAGAATGAGACTGTAGAATAAATATAGAAAATGAGACTGAGATTCTCTAATAGAGAAATAAATGATGTGATAAAATTCTCTTGTATTGAATGCTTGAGACTTTCTCTGAAAATTAGAACTTGAATGAAGATGATTAGCTCATCCACTTTTGTTTAATGAGATCTAAAATTTAAGGCTTGAAGATAGAAGAGCTCAGTTTTTGCTTTTCCCAATTTTTCACATTATGTTCATCTTTTTATAATCAATGAACAAGGTTCTATATAAACAACAAGAAAATATCAAAGAAGAATCCGGTCGTTGGATATAGAGAGAGGCGGATGCCTGTTAGAGCATTAAATGCTGCTGTAAAAAAAGATATCAAAACTAAGCACAATCTTGGGCAATTAATGCCTCTGTTGCAGTAAAACAGGGAAAAGAAAATGGAGTTTTCAGAGAGAGAGAGAAAGAGATGAATTCTTCTCCTAAAATATATACCCAACGGGTCTCTCTACACATTGTAAAAACTGGACAGGTATGAGCTATCAAAAAACTATCAACATTACAAGGACAAAAAGAGATAGATTGATATAAACAGACCCAGTTTTTTCAGCTGTAATGCAGGGTATGTAAAGCCCACTTGTGTAAAGAGAAGTTAATGCAAAGTGTGGGTAATATACCAAGTGAAGTACAACCCATGTGGTACTATAAACTAGTTACCACAGACCAATAAATATAATGTCCAGAGAAGAACTATAAATGAAAAAAAATTTGTGAAAGAAATATCTCAATTTGACCTGTTCTGGACAGAGCTGGTAGAATGAGGCTGAGTGGTAGGATGAGGTGGTAGCATGAAGATTCTACCTAAAAACTGAAATAGAAAAATCCTACTTGTGCCAAATATATGTTTGATAATAAAATCACTGTATGATTACTTATATAGTTTCTATTGATGAAATTTGTAGCTCAGTATATCTTTGGCTCTTTTTTTCTCTTTCATAACTTGATTTATCTTGTAATAGCTTGATCTTGTAGAGTTAGATAAACTTTGCTCCTAGTAGCTCTTTGTTTGTTAGAATATGAAATTTGTGGAGCTTCATATAATTCCTTCCATTCTCCATATGCATGTGACATTGATAGCTCAAATCTATCCATCCTCCAACTATAGTCTTATCCTGAAATAAGATAACACTACTAATCCAACTTGTTAGTAGCTTAATTTATAGGTTAATTACATCATAAATATCATAGGAGTTACAATGCATACCCGGCAAGAATAAAAGAAATATAGCATGGGTAAGAGTGCCAATACACCCACGAGAACACTAGTGGCCTCCAGGTGATTCCCAAGAATGTAGGCACGTGACACTTTAAACGCCATTTTAAACATTGTCATCAGGACTCATCAGTTTCCCCCATTCCAGTGTATGTCATTTCGTATCGATGTGTGTGTATATATATAGTATGCATATTGTATATTATGTATCAAGAGTACATGATACAGGAGTTTCGTATTTCAGGAGTGTAATATCAAGAGTATCCCAATTACAGGGATTCAAGAGTGCAAGAATATAGGAGTACTGTAATTTAGGAGTACCAAATGTCTGGTAATATATATAATAATCATATTAAGCACTTGTAATAGCAGTAATTATGAATCAGATAGTAATCCCAAGTGAGGTGTCAGCATTAGGATAAATCAGAGTATAAGGTGTTTGTTACACTCCAGTTGAGTAACCAGTGTATCAGCATCAGTATCAGTCAAATAAACAACGTATCAGTGTCTAGTATTATATGTCAGACACTATGCAAATCATATAATTAATTTCAAAAATAAATCATATCAAATATTTCAAATTCTTCACAACCATTAAAATAATATAAAAGCAGTATTACAACTAAATGCACAAACAAGCGGAGCTAAGAAGTGCTGGGGAATATCAGCGAGCAGTGTAAATTGCTAAAGCGCACGACAGAGCAACGAAAACAACTCGAGCGTGAAATGCTATTCTGTCATCCAGCAGAGTTCCATTTGGGCGAGTCTAGCGATAAAGTGCTGAGCATTAAGCACACCTACCAGGCAGAGCTGAAAGACCGCGAACAGTTTAAGTGCACCCCCTTTCGGGGAAGTGAGCTGTAATCCGAAGGCTAATGGCTAGAAGGCCGAGTAAGTACCTGCATAAAATGTTAGTACCATACAAGCACGTATATACACATGATAAATAACAATCAACAGTGTTGAACGCTAAATGAGAGACCTAATCGGTCTAAGCGCACTCTCTACAGCCACCACGAAACCCAGAGGGAACAGGGCACAGTGCCTATTGGGTAGCCCGAAAAGTAAGTTGTATCTGTAACTTGTACCACCGTTAGTCCACAAAATTATACAAAAATACAGATAAATTCCAAAAATTACAACAAACATCCAGATGCACAACCAACGCTCCAAACTGAAACAAGTTTTCTACAGATGCAAATACAATTCCACAAACATATCAATTTCACATAATTCCTAAAAATATAATTTTCACCCGTTGAAGCAGAGAAACCCAAATAAAGCGAGAGTACTTGCCTAAATAATTATTCGGGTACGGTTACGATCTCCAGGGAAACACTGGGAAAGAAAAAGAAAGAAAGAATGAAAAAGAGAAAGAGAGAGGAGAGAGAGAAAGTGGGGTTGAGGACAGAAGAGAAAGTGAGACAAGAGAGAGAAAGAAAGAGACATAGAGAGAATTAGGAAACAAGGAAAGAAAAAAAGAAAGAAGGAAAAAAAAAGGGAAAGAGAAAGAACAAGAGAGAAGGGAAGATTGGGAGGTGGCCGGGATGGGTTGGATGGTCAGCGGTCCTGGTCAGTTGGTCAGGTAGGCGGCGCAGTAGCGTTGCCACTGAGGGAAGAAAGAGCAGTGTTAGCCCAGAGGCCTTTCATCTTAGTTTTGATGATGACTAACTTATGAAAGTTAGTTTACTAATAATTTATATCGCATATACATTTATCTTGTTTGTTTTTCTTCACCCCTTTGTTGATGAATTGACAAAAAGGGGAGAAGCATTGAGAGAGTTTATATATGCATGTTTATTTTTATAAACTCCATGAGTTTTATCATCATCAAAAGGGGGAGATTGTTAGCCCAAAGGCCAATCACTCAAGTTTTGATGATGATTAACTCATATAGTTATAGTACTAATGATCATGTCTTTATTAAGTTTCAGATATTCAATCAAGATCTTAGTAGGTGTTTAGTTTCAACAAGAAATTCTAAATCAAGTTTTGAAGCCATCACGTGTTGATTCAAGAGTTCGCGCTTCAAGATGCATCAAGTACTCAAAGAGGAGTCTAGCTCATAGATCAAGTTTGGATCAAGTCAAGATGGAGAAGAAGATTTTCAAGAAGACCTGAGTCCTAATTTGTAAGTTTAAGAATTTTGTTGTAGGATAAAATGTAAATGATAGATTAGTTATGAATTGCTCCATATGAGTTTTGGTTTCATATGAGTTTATATATGTTTTTAGTTTTTGATGTGTTTTCATGAATTCTTGTAATTTGAGTTTAAGTGTTTTGCAAGTGTTTTATATTTCATGATTTATGGTTTTTGGTTTCATGATGTTTACTTGCAAATTACAAATTATATTGTTTTTCTTTGTTTAATATAGCATAATTTGAGGGGGGAGCTTTCTCCTCCCTTATATTTTTGTTTATAGCCTATTTGTTTTGTCATCATCAAAAAGGGGGAGATTGTTGGCCCAAAAAGGTTACACTCTCCATTTGTTTAGAGTTTTGATGATAACAAAGCAAATAAGAGCTATTTGATACTAATTAGTTTGTTTAAGATAAGTTTCAGGTTAGTACCATATTTGAAGGCCATTGCTTAGCTATTGCAAGTTCTTCTAGGTTCATGAAGCAAAGAAGGCGTTTTGCACAGTAAGGAAGGAACATAGAAGAGAAGGCTCTAGCAAGGCATTGCATGGCTCAAGACTTCAAGATTGCTCAAGATAATTCATTAGATTTGTTTCTAGGTTTATAGTTTTGTTAAAGAATAGTGAATAGGTTTGAAGCTCTATCACACACATTTTTGCACACATCTTATTTTCAAAAATATTTCCAATAATATGTACAAAATATTTTTGTATACAATCTTCTGCCTACAAACTCATTTTTATGTTTTATATATATCCCTATTCAAAACATACTTTGTTTATTTTTAATTCACTTCAAAATTTGTTTTTGTTTTTGACTTTTGACCTTCGCCGGTCGACCGTCCGGTCGGCCGACCTGTGTCAGGTCAATCCAGTCGACAGACCCATTCGACCGAGGTTCTGGCAGCAGTGCGTATCCGTGTGCATGTTTCACGGTCGACCGGGCGGTCGACCGAAACCAGCCTGACTGTAAGGCATTTGCTCTCTGTATTTTTCGGTCGACCGGACGGTCGACCGAGAGCCAGCAACGGCTCTTATTTTTGAACGTCGGTCGACCGGGCCGGTCGACCGAGTGTGCCGTTTGAACAGTAACGGCTAGTTTTCTGAACAGATTTGTTTTTGTCTTTTTCTTTCTAAATAGGGCTTAAATGATATTTACTGATCCTAATACTTCCTAATTGGCCTTAAGTGAGTTTTATCTTCAAACCCTAGCCCTCTACTATAAATAGGGGTGTTTGGGGAGAGGTTCATCACAAGAAAAATTTGCAAAAGTTTCAAAAGTTTAAGGCATTCAAAAGAGCTTTGTTTCTTGGTTTTTGTGCTGAAATTCTCTCTCATTTTCTGAAGTGTTTTTCAAAACTCTCTGATTTCCTTTCTCTTTTCACTTACACTCAAGAGCTTCATTCTTACTCATTGTTCTACAAGGATTTTTTTGTAAGGGAAGAGAGTTTTGCAAAAGAGAGTTTGTGGTCTTTTGACTACCAAGAGAAAACTTGTACTTGTGATTGTGGAGTTGGGTACTCCGGTGTATTTGTAACATCTTTGTGAAGTTATAGTGGTTAGAAATCCTTCTGGGGAAGGCGGGGACGTAGAGCTGGGTGCTCGAACCTCAGAAAAATTCTCGGTGTTTGCGTTTGGTTTACTTGCTCTTACTTCTTGCTTTACTTTCATTGCTCTTATTACTGTCTCTCAATCTTCATTGCAATATTCATTTTTTTCATTCATCTTGTCAATCATAGTCCCATACAACAAGGTTGCATTGTGCACCTCTAACTCATTTCAAGAGGAATCAGGAGGAAGGAGTTCAGAACCCTTTACGGGGCATTCGGCTCTTAGTCTTGTTTTGGGCGATTGTTGCATCATATTTTTAAATTGTGCATTGATTAGCATTATCACCTATTCACCCTCCCTCTAGGTGATTTTCAATTGGTATCAGAGCATGTTTTGTTTTTAAACATTTCATTGGTATCTAGAACCTTTTTATTGTTTATGCATATCTATGTATGCATTCATGTTTAAGAGCTTTTATTGCATATCTATTGTTTATGTGTTTATGCATGAGTTAAGGGGGAGCTTCTTTGAAGCTTAACTTTAATCCATGCATATATAACTCCATGAGTTTTGTCATCATCAAAAAGGGGGAGATTGTTGGCCCAAAGGCCTTCCACCCTAGTTTTGATGATGAAAAAATCCTTGTAGAACAATGAGTAGGAATGAAGCTCTTGAGTGTAAGTGAAAAGAGAAAGGAAATCAGAGAGTTTTGAAAAACACTTCAGAAAATGAGAGAGAATTTCAGCGCAAAAACAAAGAAACAAAGCTCTTTTGAATGCCTTAAACTTTTAAAACTTTTGCAAATTTTTCTTGTGATGAACCTCTCCCCAAACACCCCTACTTATAGTAGAGGGCTAGGGTTTGAAGATAAAACTCACTTAAGGCCAATTAGGAAGTATTAGGATCAGTAAATATCATTTAAACCCTATTTAGAAAGAAAAAGACAAAAACAAATCTGCTCAGAAAACTAGCCATTACTGTTCAAACGGCACACTCGGTCGACCGGCCCGGTCGACCGACGTTCAAAAATAAGAGCCGTTGCCAGCTCTCGGTCGACCGTCCGGTCGACCAAAAATACAGAGAGCAAATGTCTTTCAGTCAGGCTGGTTTCGAGTCAAGAGTTTATATGGAAATATGAGTTCATATGGTTTTGGTTCCATATGAGTTTATATATGTTTCATATGAACTCATATCAAAACATATATAAACTCATATGGAACCAAAACCATATGAACTCATATTTCCATACAAACTCATTCTCCCCCTTTCTGTCATATATCAAAAAGGGTTAAGAAAACAATTTTATTCAATAACACAAACATTAAGTTCACCACATATGAAAGAAAATCTAGCAAAATCAAGTGGTTTAGTGAAAATATCGGCAAGTTGCAAATCCGTAGAAACATAATCAATATCTATATCTCCTTTCTCAAAATGATCTCTAAGAAAGTGATATCTAATCTCAATGTGCTTGGTCTTACTATGTTGATTTGCATTCTTAGTCATATGTATAGTACTAGTATTATCACAAAATATTTTTATATGGTTATAATGCAAATCATAATCAAGGAGAGTATGTTTCATCCAAAGGACTTGTGCACAACAAGCCCCCGCAGCAATATACTCCGCCTCGGCGGTTGAGAGAGCTACGGAATTTTGTTTCCTAGAGGACCATGAAACAAAACAATTACCAAGAAATTGACATGTCCCACTAGTACTCTTTCTATCTACTCTACAACCCGCATAGTCGGCATCCGAATAACTCGTCATTGAGAAATCTCCAGTTTTCGGATACCAAAGACCCATTCCAATTGTGCCCTTAATATGACGAATAATGCGTTTTACCGCAATAAGATGGGACTCTTTGGGACACGATTGAAATCTAGCACAAAAACACACACTAAACATTATGTCCGGCCTACTTGCCGTCAAATACAAAAGACTACCTATCATGCTCCTATACAATTTAATATCAACATTTTTACCTTGGTCATCCTTATCAAGCTTGGTTGTAGTTGCCATGGGAGTGTTGCAAACTTTAGAGTCTTCAAGTCCAACTTCTTTACGAGTTCCTTTGCGTACTTGACTTGACATATGAAGTTCCCATCTTGCAATTGCTTGATTTGGAGTCCAAGAAAGAAATTCAATTCACCCATGAAAGACATTTCAAACTCACATTGCATAACCTTTTCAAACTCCTTGCATAAAAACTCATTAGAAGATCCAAAAATTATATCATCAACATAAATTTGCACAATTAAATTGTCATTATCAACATGCTTAGTAAAAAGAATTGTGTCTACTTTGCCTTTGACAAAATCATTTGAAATGAGAAAACTAGAAAGCCTTTCATACCAAGCTCTTGGAGCTTGTTTCAATCCATATAAAGCTTTATCAAGTTTAAAAACAAAATTAGGATGAACATGATCAACAAAATCGGGAGATTGTTCAACATAAACTTCTTCATTTATAAAACCATGAAGAGATGGGGTATTTATAGCCCCATCAGAAAACTAGCCGTTAGGCTGATCTGGCAGCCTGACAGGCTACCGGTCGGCCGGCCCGGCCGACCGACAACGGTCTGAAATATGACCGTTGGGCAAACCCGGTCGACCACCCGGTCGACCCAAATAAACAGAGAGCAGAGCTCTCAGGTCCGGTCGGCCGCCCGGCCGACCGTCCCTGTGGCTGCCAAACGTGCACAGGCTTGTTCACATCGGTCGACCCCAAGGGTCGACCGGCCCTTGGTGCGGTCGACCCTTGCGATCGGCCGACCTGGCCTGTCAGCCACTGTTCTGGGACAGAAATACATGTTAAAAATATTTTAGAAAATCTTTTATCTCTTTTAAAATTACCATAAAAATTATTTTATCATTTTACTTTGATAAACAAACTTGTGATAAAAATTTTAAGACATATATCAACATATTCAATCATTTTTGTGTCTTGCAAGTTTTATCAAAAACCAACACTTGTATTTTTATCAAACTTGATTTTTCAATACATGAATAGGAAGTCAAAATAAGTTTGTATAAGTCATGTAAGCATGCATGTATAACTAGAATACATCTATTATACATATAAACCATGTAAACTTGTTTTGATCAACTATTCATGAAAACCAATTCCAAAACATGAAAACGTGTGTGTTTTGTGCACTTGAGCATATCAACTATACTAAGCTTTTACACATAGATCTAAAACACACTATCTAAACTATGGATACCTAAGTCTTCTTGACGATCTTCCATCTTCAAGACGACTCGATCCCAAACGTGATCCACCGAGTGCAAAGGTATGATCTTGATGCTCGGGCACGGGAATCACCAAGTGAAGGCTTCCAAACTCATCTTTTTGAAGCAATCACCAACTAATATCTTGATCAAAGATCTATAACTAAAATCACAAGATAATTAGTAAACATAACTACATGAGTTAATCATCATCAAAACTAGGGTGGAAGGCCTTTGGGCCAACAATCTCCCCCTTTGATGATGATAAAACTCATGGAGTTATATATGCATGGATTAAAGTTAAGCTTCAAAGAAGCTCCCCCTTAACTCATGCATAAACACATAAACAATAGATATGCAATAAAAGCTCTTAAACATGAATGCATACATAGATATGCATAAACAATAAAAAGGTTCTAGATACCAATGAAATATTTAAAAACAAAACATGCTCTAGATACCAATTAAAATTAAACAAAATTAAACTTAATATATGCAAAACATAAACATGCATATATAAATCTTATAAACTCAAAATCTTTCTCCCCCTTTTTGTCAATCATCAACAACGGGGTAAACAATCAAAACAAAATAAAATTTTCTCACCCTTTTTAATACAAAGAATCAATCATCAATAAAGGGTTAAATGCAAAACTAAATCAATACATTTTTCTCCCCCTTTTTGTCTAAAACAAAAAACAAAACCAATTAGGGGTGACAATCAATTAAGGTACCAATTGAAAATATGTCAAAGAATAGTATCTTGATACCAATTGAAAGGAAACAAACAAAAAAAATATTGATACCAATTTTAAGCAAAACACATGAAAATCTTGATACCAATTTAAATTAAACATAATAAATTTTGAATGTCTAAACAAAATTTGATACCAATTGTAAATATTTTTCATTTTGAACATATGATACCAAATTTAAATTTTCAATCATAAAGTATGGGAGTACAAATATCAATTGAAAGACAAAATCAAATTTTCTCCCTCTTTATGAAATACAAACTAAAACAATGCGTAGGCTTGATACCAATTTAAAAGTAATCAATTGAAACAAAATTGAAACTCAAGCTTATCATAAACACAAACATATATATGTATGAAAAATAGATACCAATTGAAATTGATATTCTTGGAATTGAAATCATACATACATACAAACATATATGAGTATACAAGAAAGGTCAAAATTGATACCAATTGAAAGAATTCAATGATACCAATTGAAACAACAATAATGATCAAGTGTATACATCATATAACTACCACCCAATCATGGTTCAAGTTTTAAATGATTTTCATTTTAAAGCATTCATGAACATGATCTCCCATCCATCCTCCCATAGAAGGTAGGGGTTTTCAAAAATAGGTTTGAAAATGTAGCATGTTTGAAAATCTCTACCATAGTGAAGAATGCGAACTAGTTATAGGAAAAACTTTTAAACTAGTACAAAATCCTTCAAGTAAGGAACAAAACAAAATTATTTTTCATGAAACATGAAATCCACATGATAATCAACACTCATAATCAATTAAGCATAAATACGACTCATGAAAACAAACACATGAGTAAACAATAAATGAGAGTGTACAAAAAAGATGTGAAGATCATAATCATGAAATAAGCACTTAAGCACGATATTCCTTGAAACATGAAAACATGAAAGTCATCAAAACTTATTTAATCTTCAAGGTATATGTATGTCCTATACAAACTAAAGTATACATACATATCCAAGCACAACGAGTCCACAAAGATATATGCATGAAGGCACGTGGCTCAAAAGGATGTATATGTATAAACAATAGTTTGGATAAAATAGACATATACATAAAGTTAAACAAATAAACACGAAATCAAGAAAAACTAAATTTTCACCAAAACAAATTTCATTTCACGGTATATGTATGAATTATCAACACAATAAGTATACATACATATCCCTAAACACAATTGAGTCCATATATATAGATTTGCATGAAAGGCAAATGACTCAAAGGGTATACATGTATATCTTAAAGTTTGGCAAAATAAACATATACATGAAATGAAAACTCATACACATAAAACAAATCCAAAAATAGGAATACAAGTTTAAAATGTATGAATCATCAAAACTAGACTATACTAGCACATCTAATGGGTTCAAATAAGCATTCAAGCTCAAACATATAGATTTATTTGTGGCCCACTATATGTACAAGTATATATCCTAGTCTTAATGAAAACTAACATCTAAACATGTAATCAACTCATGAAGCATAAAACGGGATATAAATTAACATGAAAAACATAAACATGATTATTATGCAAATTCACATGTTATTAAACCTATGATAAACATGATAGCTAAACAAACGGTGAGAACACAAAATAATAGACCATATTAAACATGGGTGTCTCAAAATGCTAAACATGTGTCAAGGATTTAATAAACATGGCATTATCATAATAATCTACAAACAATAAAACATGCTATATATGATAAACATGAAAAGCATGTAAATAAAATTAGGAGTTAGGAATCGTTACCAAAACCTAGAAGGCAACTCTCCTTGTCTCCAAAACAAGGTGGTCATCTCCACCAAACTTCCCTTGAAAGTGATGCATCCAAATTATTCTCTTTAAGCACGGAACGCATCCACTCCAAGGTACGGCTACTCTCACGTCATGTGAGAGCCCACACCTACATCAAAAATAGGAGGGGTGGTCTTTGGTACCCATATCTTCTTGGGTCCATGGGGGTTAGTACCTTCTCTAACCCAAACAAACTTATTTGCTAAATTATCAACATGTATTCTATCATAGCAAAATTTAGTAAGGTGGTCCTTACGTCCACAATGTGTACAAGTGTACAAATGAGCATATGATGGTGTCCGTGAGGAGCATGTGTATGCCGTGATGGGTGTGCATGAAAAGATGGAACTTGTTTCTTTCGAAACAAAGTTTTCAAACGTGTATGCCCAACAACACATTGGCTCAAAGTGGAGCCCAAACAATCTACACTCTTCTTAAGCATGGATATATCATTGTTGATCAAAGAAGACGTGTGGCATGCAATAGGTGAAGTGTGTGATACTACCCTAGCATGGCAAACATAAGAATCAATCTTATTTTGTAAAACTTCATTTTTCTTTAAACAAACATTTAAATCATTTGAAATAGAAATAATTTTATTTTTCAAAGCAACATTCTCTTTTAAAACAAAATCAACTCTTGAAGACAAATTTTCATTTTTCTTCAAAAGTGTTTCACAATCATTTTTAGATTTTAAAACTTTATTTTCTTTAAGTGCAAGTTCTAATTGAGATCTTAATGAATCCCTTTCATTATAGACCTCAACCTTCTCTTGCAAAATATTATTAAGTCTAGAATGCAAACTAATGAATTATCTTGAGCAATCTTGAAGTCTTGAGCCATGCAATGCCTTGCTAGAGCCTTCTCTTCTATGTTCCTTCCTTGATGTGCAAAACGCCTTCTTTGCTTCATGAACCTAGAAGAACTTGCAATAGCTAAGAAATGGCCTCCAAATATGGTACTAACCTGAAACTTATCTTAAACAAACTAATTAGTACCAAATAGCTCTTATTTGTTTTGTTATCATCAAAACTCTAAACAAATGGAGAGTGTAACCTTTTTGGGCCAACAAAGATCATACACACATATAAAATAACTTCATAACTTTAAATAGCTTTAGTTCTTAGAAATTTTAGTTTTGGTTTTCGGTTTTACCATTTTTTAGGCATAGAAAATTGTTTAGTGTTTACATGATTTATATCTCAATAGAATAAGTTTTCATAGTATATATGTGTGATGGACTTTATTCACACATGTGAGAGCTTTATTATTTAGAAAAACTTATTTCTATGAGTTCATGTGTTTTTGGTTTAACATATATATGATTTCAAGTATTGATATATCAAGTATACATTCTTTGGTTTCATGAATAGATTTCATCAAAATAAGTTTACATGGTTTCTATGTGTATTGAATTTCATCTATTAACATCGTTGCTTCATACTGTCTATAAACTTATTTTGATGAGTTTAATTCATATGTTTAAAGTTTTATATTTATCAAAACTTATTTAGGAACTTATTGTCAAAAATAAGTATATTACATCTACTATGTGTATTGGATCATTTCCATACACACTATGCTTTAATTGTGTTCCAATATCTTTTTTTGTATTTGAATAAGTTTTAAAAAATCGATTTTTCATTAAGAAGTTGGCTTTTGAAAATACGATTTTTGGTTTAAGTCTAAAACTCTTTACCTCAAAAATAGTTCTAATTGTTAATAATGTGTTGATTTTTTATCACACATATTTGTACTTCAAATATTTACATGAACTTATTTTTGTAAAATTTATGGGATTTAATTGAATTTTTAAGGGTTTTTACAAGTCCAAGTTTTATCCTTAAAACCTTGAAAATTTTGGTTCTGGGGCTGCTTGCGGTCAACCGACCCGTTGACCGAAGGCAGGCTCGATCGACCGGACGGTCGACCGACATGCACAACATCACGAGTCCAGATCGGTCGACCGGGTAGGTCGACCGACTGAGAGACAATAAGTCTTTGTTAGGTCACGGTCGATCGACAGAGCATGTCTTGGGAAGCGGTCGACCGGCGCGGTCGACTGGTAACCACAACGGTCAAAAATATGAACGTTAGCCTGTCGTCCGGCCAGTTGACCGGCAGGTCATCCTGACCCCAGAGGCTAGTTTTTGGACAGCCTATAAAATGGGACTTTTGGGCCAGTTTTGTGTAAGATTTTTTCACAAGTTTTGGATCTACTTTTTCCTGTTTTTCATAGAGTTTTCTCTACAAGTTTTAGAGCTTAAACTTTCATATCAAAAGAAGAGTTTTCAAGAGTATTTTTCTTCATCTTTTTTAAAAGAATTTCCTTGAGTTTTTCACCTTCACATCTATCTTGTTTTCTCACACAAGCTTGAGCTATCTATTGGTATATCCATCCTATAGGATCCTTATTGTGAGTGTGTTTGTTGGTGATCAAGAGAAGAGATCACCAAGTGTTCCAATTTGTATTTGGAGAAATTGCAGAGGTCGCGGCCTCGGCGAGCTTGCGGGTTCGCGTATGTTATTTTTACGGGAACTAGTGAGGGACTTGCGGGTCCAAGAGTTCTTGAGGGACTTGGTTGTAGGTGTTGCGGCACCGAGTGATCTTGCAGGACCCCTTTTATTGAAAATCCTTCATTGCGGTGAAGGCGAGAATGTAGAGCAAGTGGCTCGAACATCGAAACAATTCTCCTGTGTTTGTGATTTCTCATCTCTCTCTCTCTCTCTTAACTTACTTGTGTTTATATCTTGCATGGTTATCATCTTTGTGCTCATCTATTACATGCTTGATATTATTTGTGCTCAATAGATATATTTGCTGGGGTTGTTTGATATCATGCATTATTATTATTGTTTATTCTTTACATGTTTGATATTGTATTTGTGCTCACACAAATATTGAATCAAGAGAGCTATAGTTGCACCTCAACTCTTAATCTAGAGGAATCCTGAGGAGAAAGTCCAGAGCCCTTCACTAGAAATTCGGCTTCACTCTTTGGTTATACTTTGTAAATTAGTATAATAGTTTTAATTTGCATAATTAGTTTTTAATTCCGCATTGTTTGGTATTAGAATAGCTAGTCACCTATTCACCCCCCTCTAGGAGATCTATAGTATTTCATGGGTAGAGACTTCAACACTTTTTTGTTCATTTCAAAGCAAGTAATATTTCCAAGAGATTGGAGATTGTTAGTGATGCTTTTGAACCTACTAAGAAATTCATCAATAGACTCGTTAGGAAACAATCGAATAGATTCAAAATCTTATGTAAGTATATTTATTTTGCTATTCTTAATTTCATTACTCCCCTTATGGGTGACTTCAGGATAATTTAACATCTCTTTAGCACATGTGATATTCATAACTTTATGAATCTCATTGCAAAATAATTCATTACTAATACAACTAATAGCTTTGGAATTTAAATTAGCATAAGAGAAATCCTTCTCGTATCATTCACACTGAGATTTAGGAACCTTCTTACCGTCAACCTTTATAGTGAGAGAGGTGTAGCCATCTCCATTCATACCCTAAATCTTTCAATTAGTAGACTGAATATGAATTCTCATGCATGCTTTCCAATATGCATAATTAGTACCATAAAATAGTGGAGATCTATTGTTGGATCTCCCCTCAGCTAGAATAAGGTTACTAGTGGAAGCCATAGGATCGGTCTCCCTGATATAAAGCCTAAAAAAGGAGCATCAATACTCTGATACCAATTGTTGGACCCTAGAGGGGGTGAACAGGATCAAGGGTAATTAAAAATTAAATATACTTGATATATGACTAACTGTAAAAATAGGCATATTGGTATGATCACCCAATCTGATGGTAGGATAATACAGTCTACTAGTAGAAGCAATAGAGAACAGAATAGAGTGTGTGTATGTGTATGTGTGTGTGTATGTATATTTTATATATATATATATATATATATATATATATATATATATATATATATATATATATATATATATGTATATGTATGTATGTATGTATATATATATATATACATACATACATATATATATATATGTATATGTATGTATGTATGTATATATATATATATACATACATACATACATATACATATATATATATATATATATATATATATATATATATATATATATATATATATATATATATATGTATGTATGTATGTATATATATGTGTGTGTATATATATATATGTATATATATTTGTGTGTGTGTGTGTGTGTGTATATATACACACACATATGTGTGTGTGTTTGCGTATATATGTGTGTATATATATGCGTGCGTGCGCGCGCGTGCGTGCGCGCGCGTGCGTGTGCGTGTATATGCACAACAGATAAACAACAATAATAACAGTAAGAGAGCACAAACAATTTTAGGGTGGTTCAGGAAACTCCCCTATATTCACCACCTAGAGATCTCCTCTATAAGATTTGTAAATCTACTAAAAAGCTTCTTCTTGAAGTAAGAATTAAAGCCACCAAGACTCTTCCTTGAGCTTGGATTTATAGTCCACCAAGATACTATCCAATCATGGATTTACAAACTACCAAGATACTCCCTGATCTTGGTTTTACACAACACCTCTATCTTGAGGCACACTACTGTAATACCCCGTTTCCGGAATACGTACTTAGTTGCGTATTCAGATTTTCAGTCGTATTTTTTCGATTTATTTCCTGTATTTATTCTGTATGATGAATTCCTTATATGATTGTTTTTGTTTTGGATTTGGATTCGTGGACACGGAGTCAGCCCTAGTCTGAACCGAAGGACCCGATCCTAGTATATTACCCGATTTGGCCTTTCCGGTGTTTAGATTTGACCGATTTCAGTTCCAAAGATTATTTTCCAATATTTTAGATTTTATATGATTTTCTGGAATTATCTTGGATTAAAAGGAATTTCTCCAAAACCGGTGTCGGCCAGTACCGCTGACCGATTCCCGGATTTTTATTTTACAAACGGCTTGGAATTTCATGATGGTTCTTTAGACATTATTCCTTAGAATCATATTTTCTACCTACATTCTTTTTCTGAGGATTTTATGAATTTATGAAAATTCCAACGGAGTCGGTAAATTATTGATTCCAGGATTTTTAGTTTTAAAACTATAAAGTATTTCTTCAAACGGATTTCACTATTGGTCTTTATATATTATTATTGATTTTTGGTAATTATTTCGGGTCGTTCCGAGATACTTGAATTTCGGACGATTCCGGTATTTTCCCGAAAGATTTCTGTATCTACTACTGAATCCCGGGAAGCCGCCACTTCCATTATTTTCATTTTCTATTCCAAGAGAATTTCTTCCCTTTTCCATTTTCTTTCCCATTTCCTATTTTCTTTCTTTCCTTTCCTTTAACTTCCACCACACACTTTTCCTATTTTCCAAAATTCCAAATTCTTTTTCTTATTCCACCAACTCCCACCTACCCCATTAAATGCACTTCTCTCTCCCTCATCCCATGGCCGGCCAAGTGGCCAAGAGAGGGACACTCACCTCACCTCCACTTTGCAATTAAGCCCTCCCCTTTCATTTAATTGCAACACCTTTACAAAATCCAAATCCCATATATACATTTCCTTTTCATTTCAATCCCTTTTTTTCATTTCTCTTCACCAAAAGCCAAACCCTAGCTTTCACCACCTCCATCTCCTTCATCTCCACCAAGGCAACCACCACCACTTCTCCAACCTAGCTTCATCTTCTTCTTCCTTCATCACCATGGAAACCACCACCACAAGGTCAACAACACCAAAGACTCCACCTTTCCTTTCATCATCAACCTCCATCACTTGGTGCCTTTTGGTGAGTAATTTCAATCACCAAGACTTGGTTATTTCTTAGCATGCTTAAGTTCACATATCATGTTCAATTATGCCATCAAAATCATATTTTTAGCCATCAAACACAAACCCTAGAAAACCTGTTCTGTATGCTGTTTCCAGTCGATTAGTCGACTTGACCTAGAACCTAGTCGACTAGAAACCCTTAGCTGAAACTTAACCTTTTCTGGAAACACAGTATTAGTCGACTTGCCTTAGTTCCTAGTCGACTAGAGGCCCTTAGTCGACTACACCCTTGACCCTAGTCGACTAACCCTTCCTGGACCAGAAACCTTAACTCTCTGTATCACAGTATTAGTCGACTTAGCCTAACTATAAGTCGACTTGTCATGTCTGTTAGTCGACTACCCCTATGACCCTAGTCGACTAACTTTTCCTGAATCTGAATATCAGCTCTCGGGAACCCAGTATTAGTCGACTATACCAGACTGTTAGTCGACTAACCCCTTTATTAGTCGACTACTCATCCTACCCTAGTCGACTAATTCTGTCTGTTTGTTACAGTTATTTACCTTCTCAAACTTGGATCTTATACTTGGTTTATATGTTGTATATTATACTTCTTGACTTGTATCTTGACTAACATCATCTTCACTTCTCTCCTTCTCTCTCCTCTTCACACTACATATATATATCATAGTTTATGGCGTGCCCCGGATTTCGTGGATTTCGGATCTTTCGGCGCTTTGAGGTTTAGGCGAGTATTCTCACTCGCTACTTTCTCGTATGCGAGTAATCTCGCTTGCTCTCGCTGTCATTTGAGTTTTCCTATTTCGTCGGTTCGATAAGTATTTCAACTCACATTTTCATTTCATGTTTATATGTCTTTCACTACTTTGTATGTTATGCGTGGCTGACCCTTCGTGGTCGTTGGATTCCGGCTTTCTCCTATATTACCATTTGTCATGTCATTACTTTAGACTTGTTAATTGCATGCTTTCTTTTAACACATGTATACCACCTTACATCTGGCGTGGTATCACCTGACTCCCAGTATGTTATCACCTGACTACCCGACATGCCACTATCTGGCAAGACCATCTTGTTATGTCATGACTTACCCAGACTATTATCAATCTCTTGACATAACTTACCACCTGATTATTATCAATCTCTTATATGTTTGGTTGCTTATTCATTATCACCATCCTATCATGCTATCACCTTACACCCAGCATGATAACTTGACTTGTGATTATTACCTTTACGGGAACTTGACCTTATTATCTTGTATCATGATCAGTGACCTGTTTCCTGCTTTACATGCAGTGACCTGACTATATAGTACTTATGTACTCCTAATTTCCTGATCATGCCTAATTCCTGATTATTCCCGTAAAGTGATAATTAAACTATTGAAATCTTAAAATGGACCAACTTGTATTGGGTCGGGGGAAACATGCGGATATCGATATGTGTTCGTGTTTACAGTGGCATTAGGTTGTGCACTTTATATCCGGTCTGACCTGTGGTACTCCAGGGGACCGAGGGGAGAGCTGGCTCCCTTATTCCTGATTGATAGGGCATACATAAGTCCCTCCTGATAGGCCTTGCGGCTGGTTCCGTTACCATGCAACGGAACACCCTGTGACCGTGGTCCCGGGCATGCATGGGACCCACTGTAAACATAGTTCGTTGATACAACCGCTGTTTCCAATAACAACCTCGACTTGCTTATATATGGATGTATGTGAGTTGGCCGTACACCGAGACACATACCTAGATATATGGGTAAGACGAGTAATAATAAAGTGTCGTAATAACCGGCTCTTTAAGTTGTAAGTAGAGGTATGTGGAATGGGGCGCATACCAAAGCCTACATCTTAAATAGCTATGAATCTGTGATGTGCCTTACCGTATTTGATTCTCCGGGACTTTATATCGGATTTCCTGTTTTATGAGTATTATGTTACAACTACCTGGTAGCTCGGATTGGTTTTATTCGGATTTCCTGTTTTATGATTCTCATGCCATGTCTATTCTTATCTGCTCTATCCTATCTGTCTCCTGAGTATTTCCTACTTGATATATGCATTATTGTGCTCACCCTGCTTCACCACTTGGTTTTCCTTCTACACTCGCCTGGGGAGTATTATTTGACTCCCCTGGATCCTCACGTCCAGGTCATAGAGCTAGGAGCGTGTGATCGGAGTAGCGCAGTGGTAGCGTGGATCCCCAGCAGGCCTTTCAGAGTTCCATCCTTCCAGACCCCCTCTGTGCCTCTCGAGTTTTTCCCTAGCGAACTCGTGAGTGCCCTTTTTCTATTCATGCTTGTATTTTCCTTGTATACGTGTATGTGAGCTTCCTTTTATACTGTTCATATATATTGTATATCTCTTGTATTCCCGCATTTGCGCATCAGTGATATAATATTATTGTAATATTGTAATCACATCTGGTGATAATTCTGTAATTGGATATATGTGTTGGAATGTATAATGCACCACTTGCT
The DNA here is from genome assembly GCA_038442645.1 of Agave tequilana. Classification (NCBI taxonomy): domain Eukaryota; kingdom Viridiplantae; phylum Streptophyta; class Magnoliopsida; order Asparagales; family Asparagaceae; genus Agave; species Agave tequilana. The sequence goes on from JAVJIF010007657.1 coordinate 182,612, forward strand.
TCCGTACTCTGATTCTTGTCTGTACTGATGCTTAGCGTATATACGGGAGGGTAGTTCTGACCTACGTATATACGTTGCAGTGACGTCCCCGTATCGCCGGGATCGGGGTGTTATAGGTTGGTATCAGAGCTTAGGCTCTAACCTCCTCAGTACGTCCAGAAGGCAAATCAATGGTAAAGAGATTTGCAACTGGAATACATGAGTCTTGGTTATACATTCCAACTGCAAGTGCAGAGTTATCTATTTCTTGGCTATCTTTCCTTTGATTTCTAATCCCTCCTTGAATATCTTTCCCTTGATTCCTAATCACTCCTATCCTTTCCCTGTTTTGGTTTTATGTTTTGGTTTTATGAAGCCTTATACTAATTTAAGATATGACTAGACTAGAGAGGTAGTGGCTGGTTCAGAATGAAGCTCTTATGTGATCTCTTCGGCCAACTTGATGAAGCTTGGTATTCTCCAGATCGATCTTGATCTGGCTATCTTTCAGAGGACAGCAGTCGGATTCTTAATTATCGGTCTTCTTTATTATGCTCAGGATTTTCGGGGTTTCTTTATTTCACAGCCACGACATCATCAGTATTATTCAGCATTATTCTAAAGATTTATTTCACAGCCACGACATCATCAGCCGGAAATGCAGAGTATAATTATTATTCAGTTGACTTGAGAGCCCTACCTATAGTGCTTCATATCTTAATTGGTATAGATTCCACCTTTGTCCCCTTTGTATTCAATTTACCCCTTAACGAAATTGCGAGGACGCAATTTTTTGTAAGGTGGGTGGATTGTAATACCCCGTTTCCGGAATACGTACTTAGTTGCGTATTCAGATTTTCAGTCGTATTTTTTCGATTTGTTTCCTGTATTTATTCTGTATGATGAATTCCTTATATGATTGTTTTTGTTTTGGATTTGGATTCGTGGACACGGAGTCAGCCCTAGTCTGAACCGAAGGACCCGATCCTAGTATATTACCCGATTTGGCCTTTCCGGTGTTTAGATTTGACCGATTTCAGTTCCAAAGATTATTTTCCAATATTTTAGATTTTATATGATTTTCTGGAATTATCTTGGATTAAAAGGAATTTCTCCAAAACGGTGTCGGCCAGTACCGCTGACCGATTCCCGGATTTTTATTTTACAAACGGCTTGGAATTTCATGATGGTTCTTTAGACATTATTCCTTAGAATCATATTTTCTACCTACATTCTTTTTCTGAGGATTTTATGAATTTATGAAAATTCCAACGGAGTCGGTAAATTATTGATTCCAGGATTTTTAGTTTTAAAACTATAAAGTATTTCTTCAAACGGATTTCACTATTGGTCTTTATATATTATTATTGATTTTTGGTAATTATTTCGGGTCGTTCCGAGATACTTGAATTTCGGACGATTCCGGTATTTTCCCGAAAGATTTCTGTATCTACTACTGAATCCCGGGAAGCCGCCACTTCCATTATTTTCATTTTCTATTCCAAGAGAATTTCTTCCCTTTTCCATTTTCTTTCCCATTTCCTATTTTCTTTCTTTCCTTTCCTTTAACTTCCACCACACACTTTTCCTATTTTCCAAAATTCCAAATTCTTTTTCTTATTCCACCAACTCCCACCTACCCCATTAAATGCACTTCTCTCTCCCTCATCCCATGGCCGGCCAAGTGGCCAAGAGAGGGACACTCACCTCACCTCCACTTTGCAATTAAGCCCTCCCCTTTCATTTAATTGCAACACCTTTACAAAATCCAAATCCCATATATACATTTCCTTTTCATTTCAATCCCTTTTTTTCATTTCTCTTCACCAAAAGCCAAACCCTAGCTTTCACCACCTCCATCTCCTTCATCTCCACCAAGGCAACCACCACCACTTCTCCAACCTAGCTTCATCTTCTTCTTCCTTCATCACCATGGAAACCACCACCACAAGGTCAACAACACCAAAAGACTCCACCTTTCCTTTCATCATCAACCTCCATCACTTGGTGCCTTTTGGTGAGTAATTTCAATCACCAAGACTTGGTTATTTCTTAGCATGCTTAAGTTCACATATCATGTTCAATTATGCCATCAAAATCATATTTTTAGCCATCAAACACAAACCCTAGAAAACCTGTTCTGTATGCTGTTTCCAGTCGATTAGTCGACTTGACCTAGAACCTAGTCGACTAGAAACCCTTAGCTGAAACTTAACCTTTTCTGGAAACACAGTATTAGTCGACTTGCCTTAGTTCCTAGTCGACTAGAGGCCCTTAGTCGACTACACCCTTGACCCTAGTCGACTAACCCTTCCTGGACCAGAAACCTTAACTCTCTGTATCACAGTATTAGTCGACTTAGCCTAACTATAAGTCGACTTGTCATGTCTGTTAGTCGACTACCCCTATGACCCTAGTCGACTAACTTTTCCTGAATCTGAATATCAGCTCTCGGGAACCCAGTATTAGTCGACTATACCAGACTGTTAGTCGACTAACCCCTTTATTAGTCGACTACTCATCCTACCCTAGTCGACTAATTCTGTCTGTTTGTTACAGTTATTTACCTTCTCAAACTTGGATCTTATACTTGGTTTATATGTTGTATATTATACTTCTTGACTTGTATCTTGACTAACATCATCTTCACTTCTCTCCTTCTCTCTCCTCTTCACACTACATATATATATCATAGTTTATGGCGTGCCCCGGATTTCGTGGATTTCGGATCTTTCGGCGCTTTGAGGTTTAGGCGAGTATTCTCACTCGCTACTTTCTCGTATGCGAGTAATCTCGCTTGCTCTCGCTGTCATTTGAGTTTTCCTATTTCGTCGGTTCGATAAGTATTTCAACTCACATTTTCATTTCATGTTTATATGTCTTTCACTACTTTGTATGTTATGCGTGGCTGACCCTTCGTGGTCGTTGGATTCCGGCTTTCTCCTATATTACCATTTGTCATGTCATTACTTTAGACTTGTTAATTGCATGCTTTCTTTTAACACATGTATACCACCTTACATCTGGCGTGGTATCACCTGACTCCCAGTATGTTATCACCTGACTACCCGACATGCCACTATCTGGCAAGACCATCTTGTTATGTCATGACTTACCCAGACTATTATCAATCTCTTGACATAACTTACCACCTGATTATTATCAATCTCTTATATGTTTGGTTGCTTATTCATTATCACCATCCTATCATGCTATCACCTTACACCCAGCATGATAACTTGACTTGTGATTATTACCTTTACGGGAACTTGACCTTATTATCTTGTATCATGATCAGTGACCTGTTTCCTGCTTTACATGCAGTGACCTGACTATATAGTACTTATGTACTCCTAATTTCCTGATCATGCCTAATTCCTGATTATTCCCGTAAAGTGATAATTAAACTATTGAAATCTTAAAATGGACCAACTTGTATTGGGTCGGGGGAAACATGCGGATATCGATATGTGTTCGTGTTTACAGTGGCATTAGGTTGTGCACTTTATATCCGGTCTGACCTGTGGTACTCCAGGGGACCGAGGGGAGAGCTGGCTCCCTTATTCCTGATTGATAGGGCATACATAAGTCCCTCCTGATAGGCCTTGCGGCTGGTTCCGTTACCATGCAACGGAACACCCTGTGACCGTGGTCCCGGGCATGCACGGGACCCACTGTAAACATAGTTCGTTGATACAACCGCTGTTTCCAATAACAACCTCGACTTGCTTATATATGGATGTATGTGAGTTGGCCGTACACCGAGACACATACCTAGATATATGGGTAAGACGAGTAATAATAAAGTGTCGTAATAACCGGCTCTTTAAGTTGTAAGTAGAGGTATGTTGAATGGGGCGCATACCAAAGCCTACATCTTAAATAGCTATGAATCTGTGATGTGCCTTACCGTATTTGATTCTCCGGGACTTTATATCGGATTTCCTGTTTTATGAGTATTATGTTACAACTACCTGGTAGCTCGGATTGGTTTTATTCGGATTTCCTGTTTTATGATTCTCATGCCATGTCTATTCTTATCTGCTCTATCCTATCTGCCTCCTGAGTATTTCCTACTTGATATATGCATTATTGTGCTCACCCTGCTTCACCACTTGGTTTTCCTTCTACACTCGCCTGGGGAGTATTATTTGACTCCCCTGGATCCTCACGTCCAGGTCATGGAGCTAGGAGCGTGTGATCGGAGTAGCGCAGTGGTAGCGTGGATCCCCAGCAGGCCTTTCAGAGTTCCATCCTTCCAGACCCCCTCTGTGCCTCTCGAGTTTTTCCCTAGCGAACTCGTGAGTGCCCTTTTTCTATTCATGCTTGTATTTTCCTTGTATACGTGTATGTGAGCTTCCTTTTATACTGTTCATATATATTGTATATCTCTTGTAGTCCCGCATTTGCGCATCAGTGATATAATATTATTGTAATATTGTAATCACATCTGGTGATAATTCTGTAATTGGATATATGTGTTGGAATGTATAATGCACCACTTGCTTCCGTACTCTGATTCTTGTCTGTACTGATGCTTAGCGTATATACGGGAGGGTAGTTCTGACCTACGTATATACGTTGCAGTGACGTCCCCGTATCGCCGGGATCGGGGTGTTACAACTACAATAAGTATGATAATTGATTTTTATTGTTTAACACAATGTGAGAATTAAAATAAGCACAATGATAGAATCAAAATAAATAATACAATAGGAGACTCTATGTAATCTTATAGTTCTAAGTATTATCAATAATAACTTGGCACAATAAATCTAAAGCAATAAGAATGAGAATCTAGAATAAATATAGAAAATGAGACTGAGATTCTCCAATAGAGAAATAAATGATGTGATAAAATTCTCTTGTATTGAATGCTTGAGACTTTCTCTGAAAATCAGAACTTGAATGAAGATGATTAGCTCATCTCCTTTTGTTTAGTGAGATCTGAAATTTAAGGCTTGAAGATAGAAGAGCTCAATTTTTGCTTTTCCCAATTTTTCACATTATGTTCATCTTTTTATAATGAATGAACAAGGTTCTATATAAACAACAAGAAAATATCAAAGAAGAATCCAGCCGTTGGATATAGAGAGAGGCAGATGCCCGTTAGAGCATTAAATGCTGTTGTAAAAAAGATATCAAAACTGAGCACAATCTTGGGCAATTAATGCCTCTGTTGCAGTAAAACAGGGAAAGGAAAATAGAGTTTTCAGAGAGAGAGAAAGAGATGAATTCTTCTCCTAAAATATATACCCAACCGGTCTCTCTACATAGTTGTAAAAACTGGACAGGTATGAGCTATCAAAAAATTATCAACAGTACAAGGACAAAAGGAGATAGATTGATATAAACAGACCCAGTTTTTCAGTTGTACTGCAGGGTATGTAAAGCCCACTTGTGTAAAGAGAAGTTAATGCAAAATGTGGGTAATATACCAAGTGAAGTACAACCCATGTGGTACTATAAACTAGTTACCACAGACCAATAAATATAATGTCCAGAGAAGAACCATAAATGAAACAAAATTGTGAAAGAAATATCTCAGTTTGACCTGTTCAGGACAGAGCTGGTAGAATGAGGCTGAGTGGTAGGATGAGGTGGTAGAATGAAGATTCTACCTAAAAACTGAAATAGAAAAATCCTACTTGTGCCAAATATATGTTTTATAATAAAATCACTATATGATTACTTATATAGTTTCTATTGATGAAATTTGTAGCTCGGTATATCTTTGGCTCTTTTTTACTCTTTCATAACTTGATGTATCTTGTAATAGCGTGATCTTGTAGAGTTAGATAAACTTTGCTCCTAGTAGCTCTTTATTTGTTAGAATATGAAATTTTTGGAGCTTCATATAATTCCTTCCATTCTCCATATGTATGTAACATTGATAGCTCAAATCTATCCATCCTCCAACTATAGCCTTATCCTGAAATAAGATTACACTACTAATCCAACTTGTTAGTAGCTTAATTTTTAGGTTAATTATATCATAAATATCATAGGAGTTACAGTGCATACCCGTCAAGAATAAAAGAAATATAGCATGGGTAAGAGTGCCAGTACACCCACGAGAACACTAGTGGCCTCCAGGTGATTCCCAAGAATGTGGGCACGTGACACTTTAAAGGCCATTTTAAACATTGTCATCAGGACTCATCAGTTTCCCCCATTCCAGTGTACGTCATTTGGTATCGATGTGTGTGTATATATATAGTATGCATATTGTATATTATGTATCAGGAGTACATGATACAAGAGTTTCGTATTTCGGGAGTGTAATATCAAGAGTATCCCAATTACAGGGATTCAGGAGTGCAAGAATTTAGGAGTACTGTGATTCAGGAGTACCAAATGTCTGGTAATATATATAATAATCATATTAAGCACTTGTAATAGCAGTAATTATGAATCAGATAGTAATCCCAAATGAGGTGTCAGCATTACGACAAATCAGAGTATAAGGTGTTTGTTACACTCCAGTTGAGTAACCAGTGTATCAGCATCAGTATCCAGTCAAATAAACAGCGTATCAGTGTTTACTATTATATGTCAGGCACTATGCAAATCATATAATTAATTTCAGAAATAAATCATATCAAATATTTCAAACTCTTCACAATTATTAAAATAATATAAAAGCAGTATCACAGCTAAATTCACAAACAAGCAGAGCTAAGTAATGCTGGGGAAAATCAGCGAGCAGTGTAAATTGCTAAAGCGCACGACAGAGCTACGAAAATAACTCGGGCGTGAAACGCTATTCTGTCATCCAGCAGAGTTCCATTTGGGCGAGTCTAGCGATAAAGTGTTGAGCATTAAGCACACCTACCAGGCAGATATGAAAGACCGTGAACAGTTTAAGTGCACCCCCTTTCGGGGAAGTGAGCCGTAATCCGAAGGCTAATGGCTAGAAGGCCAAGTAAGTACCTGCATAAAATGTTAGTACCACACAAGCACGCATATACACATGATAAATAACAATCAACAGCGTTGAACGCTAAATGAGAGACCTAATCGTTCTAAACGCACTCTCTGCAGCCACCACGAAATCCAGAGGGTACAAGGCACAGTGCCTATTGGGTAGCCCGAAAAGTAAGCTGTATCTGCAACTTGTACCACCGTTAGTCCACAAAATTATACAAAAATACAGATAAATTCTAAAAATTACAACAAACATCCAGATACACAACCAACGCTCCAAACTGATACAAGTATTCTACAGATGCAAATACAATTCCACAAACATATCAATTTCACATAATTCCTAAAAATATAATATTCACTCGTTGAAGCAGAGAAACCCAAATAAAGCGAGAGTACTTGCCTAAATAATTATTCGAGTACGGTTATGATCTCCAGGGAAACACTGGGAAAGAAAAAGAAAGAAAGAATGTAAAAGAGAAAGGGAGAGGAGAGAGAGAAAGTGGGGGAGAGGACAGAAGAGAAAGTGAGACAAGAGAGAGAAAGAAGGAGACGTAGAGAGAATTAGGAAACAGGGAAAGAAAAAAGAAAGAAGGAAAAAAAGGAAAGAGAAAGAACAAGAGAGAAGGGAAGATTGGGAGGTGGCCGGGATGGGTTGGATGGTCAGCGGTCCTGGTCAGTTGGTCAGGTGGGCGGCGCAGTGGCGTTGCCACTGAGGGAAGAAAGAGCAGTGTTAGCCCAGAGGCCTTTCATCTTAGTTTTGATTATGACTAACTTATGAAGGATATTTTACTAATGATCTTGTGTTTAAATAGTTTTAGTTATTGATCAAGATATTAGTAGCTGTTTAGTTTCAACAAAGGAGTTTTGGAGCTAACTCATGTAGATTCAAGAGCTCGCGCGTCAAGATCGCATCTAGCACTCGGCTGGCGTCAAGCTCTTTGTATCGTGTTTGGATCGAGGCGACTTGGAGAAGAGTTCTACAAGAAGACTTCGGTTTGTTTAGTTTGAGATTATGTTTAGATCTTGTGTAAAGATAGATAGTGTTGATATGCTCAAGTTCACACACACACACAAAAGTTCAATATGTTTGATTTTCATTTAACCGATTTTTGGATTTCAACTATATATATATATATATATATATATATATATATATATATATATATATATATATATATATATATATATATATATATGTATGTATGTATGTATGTATGTATGTATGTATGGTTTTCATGAATAGATAGAATCAAAACAAGTTTACATGGTTTAATGTATATTGAATTTCATCTATATACATATGTGCTTCATATATTTAGAAAAATTTATTTTGATGATTCTATTTCATGTGTTTGGAGTTTTGCATTTAAACAAAACTTATTTTGGATTTTATGTCAAAAACATCGATATATCAATTACATGGGTACTGGATTCTATCCATACACAATATGCTTCAAAAGTGTTTAAATATCTTGTTTTTGTATTTATACAAGTTTGGGGAAAATCGGATTTCCATTTCAAAATTTGATTATTGAAAAATACGGTTTTTGTTTAAGGCCAAATATTTTATATCACAAAAATAGTTCAAATAGTTCTTAATATGTGTTGATTTTTGGTCACACATATTTGTTATTCAAATATTTAACAAGAACTTATATTTGTGAAATTTATGAGAATTTATGGGATTTTATAGGTGTTGAATTAACCAAGTTTCAAGTCCTAAATCATCAGCCATATCCTGCTGGCGGTCGACCGATCGGTCGACTCATGTGCACAAAAGACGTGCACAGGACCAACAAAGTAGGTCGGTCGACCGCGCGGTCGACTGACTGAAAGTACCCTACTCTCGGGTACTGCCGGTCGACCGGTCGGTCGACCGGCAGGCTGTGCCCGGTCGACCAACCGGTCGACTGGAGGCACAACGATCCCATTGGGCCGGTCAACCGAAAGGGCATTCTGGACCTTTCTGGCTACCAACGGCTAGTTTTTTTTCCAACCCTATATAAAACGGTTTTGGGGGCTGTTTTCAACAAGATTTTGAGAGAGCTTTCATTCCAATATTTTCAGTGCTTAGCAGCAAGTTTTTGAAAAGTTTTTTGTCAAAAAGATTTATCTTTTATTTGTTTTCAAGGGTTGAAAAAAATCAAAGAAAACTAGAGTCTTTAGGAAATTGTTTTTGATCTTCATTCTATTTCTATCTAGTATTTTTTTCCCAAGTATTTTTCTTTGTGATTTTGATTTCCAATCACCTTGTTTTCTCATACTTAAGCTATCATCTCTATCCTATCTATAGAATCTTATTTTTGTGAGAAATATTATTTGTGGTCTATTGTGATCACCAAGTTGCAATCTTTTCTTTGCTTTAGCTTTGTGCCTATCTCTCTAGTATACAGGTGGTTGTGCTTTAGGTTTGTGGTTTTCCCTCATATGTAGAGGTGATTGAGATTGTGGTTTGACATTGTGCCTTGTCCCTCTTGTGTAGAGGTGATTGAGTTGTGGCTTTGTGCCTTGCCTCTTGAGTAGAGGTGGTTGTGTTGAGAGAGGAGTTGTATACTCCAAGTTTGTAATTGCAAATTCCTCGGTGGAGATTCCCTTTCTGGGAGGTCATGTATGGACGTAGTGGAAATCCTTCTGTGTGAAGGCGGGGACGTAGAGCAGTGGCTCGAACCTCGAAACATATCTTGGTGTTTGTGTTTGATCCACTATCTCTAAACTCTATCTCTCTTATATCTTGCATTGCTTTATATTGTTAATATCTCATACATGCTTGGTATTATTTGTGTGCCCATACTTGTGTTGAACCAAGAGAGCTTCACATAGCAACTTAACTCTTAATATAGAGGAATCAAGAGAAGATAGTCCAAAGCCCTTCACCGGGGATTCGGCTCTACACTCTTTGGTTACACATAGTGTGTTGCATTTTATTTTTAATTCTGCATTATTTGTCATTAGATTAGCTAATACACCTATTCACCCCCTAGGTGTATTTTCAATTGGTATTAGAGCCTACGCTCCTGATATTAGATTTAACCACCTAGGAGTGAGACCTTGGATTGCTAATCTAGTATTGTATTTGCACACATATAGTCTATACACTCATGGATTTCTTTGCCCCTCCCATGTATGATGCTTCTAACATCGATATGTGAAAGTTTAAGATGGGTGCATATCTTGAAACCCTAGGATTGCATGTTTACCTTGCCACTGCCAAGAAATTTTATCTTGTGTATGTTACTTAAGGCTTAGCGTATATACGTGGGGTATTCTCCTTACGTATATACGTCGTCGACTCTCGTCGCGCGTCATTTTCACGTATTTTCAGAAGCGGGGCATAACAAAGATGCCCTGCATGTCTGCATCCAAGCGAGAATAGATAAGAATATTGTCTATGAAGACGATCACGAATTGGTCCAAATAAAGATGGAAATTTTGGTTCATCAAGTCCATGTACACAGCTGGAGCATTAGTCAGCCCAAACAACAAAAGACCCATAACAAGTCAAGAAAGTTGTCTTAGGAATATCAATATTTCTAACTCGCAGCTGATGATAATCAGATCAAAGATCAATCTTCAAAAACCATTGTGCTCCCTTTAACTGATCAAACAACTTATCAATTCTCGATAATGGATACCGATTCTGAATTATGACCTTGTTCAACTCCCTTCAACTCCCTATTGTCAATGTACATGTGAAGAGTATTATCTTTCTTCTTCACGAATAAGACCAGTGCTCTCCATGGCGAATGACTCTGACGAATAAAGCCTTGAGATCTGAGCTCCTCGAGTTGTGTCTGTAGCTCCCTCATCTCAATAGGTGACATACGATAGGGTGCACGGGATATAGGTGTTCTACCAAGCTACAACTCTATGCAGAACTTGACGTCTCTCACTGGAGGTAAACTAGGAATATCCTAAAAGATATCCTCAAACTCAAAGACCACTCGTGTCTCTCTCGGAGTATCACTCTGATCCCACTGCAACACCTCCTCGACATGGGCCAGAAAAGCCTCCTCTAATAGATTCTCCCGTGAGGTTACTACAACCAACTCAGTGTTGGCCCAAAGGCCTTCCACTCTAGTTTTGATGATGATTAACTCATGTAGTTATGTGTACTAATAATCTTGTGAGTTTAGTTTCAGATCTTTAATCAAGTTATTAGTTGGTGAAAGCTTCCACACATCTTTCACAAGTTGATTCAAGAGCCCGAGCGTCAAAGATCATATATAGCACTTACTCGATGGATCAAGGAGTTTTGGATCGAGTCGGCTTGGAGATTGCGCTCTACAAGAAGACTTCGGTACCATAGTTTAGTTTTGTGTTTAGATTCAAATTTGTAAAGATTAGAATAGTATGATAATGCTCAAGTTCACAACACACACGTTTCATGTTTTGAATATTGGTTTTTGGTTTTTCGGTTTTAGGTTTAACCGATCTTCATTTTCATGAATAGATAGATCAAAACAAGTTTACATGGTTTAATGTATATATGATTTGTTCTATATACATACATGCTTTAATTTCCTAGACAAACTTAGTTTTGACTCACTTATTCATGTGTTTTATGTTTTGGTATTTTTGACAAAACATATTTTGGAATTAATGACAAAAACTATGATATATATTTGGTTCATGTATATTGGATTTCTATCCATATGCATCATGCTTCAAAGTGTTTAAATATCATGTTTTTGTATTTGGAAGAGTTTTGGACAAAACGTATTTTCTATTCAAAATCCAAGTTTTAAAAAATACAGTTTTTGGTTTTTGGTAAAAATGATAAGACACAAAAATAGTTCATATTGATTGATATTTGAGCTAAACTTTTTACCACATGTTTATATATCAATGCAAAATGATAAAACTATTTTTGGTGATTTTTAAAATGATAAAAGAATTTTTAAATACGTTTTTAACCCAGTTTTCTGTTCTGGGCTTCACCAGTCGACTAAGTCAACTGACCAAGTCGACTAGGATGAAGTCGGTCGACCGGGCCGGTCGACCGACGTGCACAGATCTGTGCACGTTTGGAGACACTGGGACGGTCGACTGGACCGGTCGACCGGACTGAGAGCAGAGCTCTCTGTTTGTTTGGGTCGACCGGGGCGGTCGACCGGTAGCTGCCAACGGGCAAAAATTGACCGTTGGGCGGTCGACCGGACCGGTCGACCGTCAGGGTTATTTTGGTAAAATCTGCTGCCAACGGCTAGTTTCCAGATTTGCCTATAAATACCCCATTTGCAAGAGTTTTTCTCTAAGATTTTTTTGTGCGAATTTTTCCTTACACTCTGGTGTTTTCACAGCAATTAAAAGAGATTTTTGAATTCAAATTGAACAATCTTTTTGGTGTTTTTATTAGGGTTTGAAAAACCAAAGAAAAGGGATTTTGGGAAAAGCTTTTGTTTGAACTTCACTATCTTCATTTCTATTTTTTCCCAAAGATTTTCTTTGAGTTGCTGGTTTCAAATCCCTTGGTTTTCTCCACACTTGAGCAAAAATCTACTATCTTTTCTATAGGATCTTTGTGTGTGGGAAAAGAGATTGTTTGTGGTTGTTGTTGAACCACCAAGTTGTAAACCCTCTATACTTTGCTTTGTGCTTTTCCCTCTTGGGTTGAGGAGGTTGTTTGTGCAAGTGGTTTGTATCTCTCAAGTTGTGAGGTGATCCTTGCTTGGCTTTGTGCTAATCCCTCGGGTTGTGAGGTGATTGTTTGTTGGCTTGGAGTTATGCCTCAAGGAGGAGGTTGTGTTTGTAAGGAGAGGAGTTGGGTACTCCTTGTATTGTGATTGCTCCAAATCCTCGGTGGAGGTTCCCTTTGTGGGAGTCCTTTGTGGACAAGCTAGTGGACTTAAAATCCTTCGGGGTGAAGGCGGGGATGTAGAGCTGGGTGCTCGAACCTCGAAACATATCTTAGTGTTTGCGCTTGTTCATTGACTCTTACTCTCTCTCTCTTTACTTTGTGCCTTGCATCTATTCATATTGCTCATACATACTTATATGCTTGGCTTGGTTGTGTGCATCTCTTGTTGAAATTGCAAATTAGTTTTTAATTCCGCATTGAGTTGACTAGATTAGCATAATCACCTATTCACCCCCCCTCTAGGTGATCTTTCAATTGGTATCAGAGCTAGTGCTCCTGATATTTAGGTTTAACCACCTAGGAGTGAGATCTTGGTTTGCTAATCTTCATTTGCATTATTCATTTGCACTCATTTAGTTTGCACTCATGGATAGCCCTCTTATGTTTGACCATATTAGACTTGATGCTTGGAAGGCCAATATGAGTAGCCATTTGAAAAGACTAGGACACCTAGTTTATCAAGCCTCCACTATGGAATCATTCCCCAATAGTAGCAAGCATAAGAAGGCAAATGCATTAGCACTTAGAACACTTAGAGCATCTCTTAGTGAACATCTTTTACCGGTGTTTGACCGATATGACTCGACTTTTGCAGTTTGGAGCTTATTGACGTCTCCCGAGCTTCCAAGGATTATCAACAAGATGAGGAGATCTAAGAGAGAAAAGTCCGAAGAGCATTGCTTCATGGTCCAAGGGAAAAACTCCCTTGAGGTACAATCGGACACTCAATTAGATGATAGCTCTAGTTCCTATTGCCATGGTTGTTTTGAAGTCCAAACTTTAAATTTGGAACTTGCTCAAAAGCTTGAAAATTTATTGGAAAAACACAATCTTTTGAAAGAGGACACCTTGTTTTGAAAAATGAATTAAAAGATTTATGTTCTAATTTTGAATTGGTTTTGCAAGAAAAGGAAGAGATCACTAGTGAACGTGACTCACTAAGATCTCAACTAGACCTTGCCCTTGATGAGATTGAGATTTTGAAAAACAAAAATGATTGTGATGATGTTGTGAAGCACAATGAGGTTTTATCTTCTAAATTGGATTTTTTTAAAAAAGATAACCTTGTTTTGAAAAATAAAATTGATTCTATTACAAAAGAATTGGATTTGGTTTTAAAGAAAAATGAATCTTTAAAAATTGATATTGATTCTCATGTGTGCCATACTAGTATAGCTTCTTCTTCTTGCACACTTATTGCATGCTCCACTTTGTCTTCCACTATTGAAAATGATATAAATATTTTGAAGAAAAGTGTTGAATGTTTGGGCTCCACTTTGAGCCAATGCACATTGAATCATACACGTTTGGAAACCTTGGTTCGTAAGAAACAAGGTCCATCTTTGCATGCTCACCCTTCACGGCATACACATGCTTTCCACGGTCACCACCATCGCACGTATGCTCATGTGTACACATGTACACATTGTGGCCGAAAAGGCCATCTTGCTAGATTTTGTTATGATCGTATCTATCATGAAAATTTAGCAACTAATCTTGTTTGGGTTAGAAAGGATACTAACCCCCGTGGACCCACAAAGAAATGGGTACCAAAGACCACCTCTATACTTTTTGATGTAGGTGGGAGCTCTCGCAAAACGTGAGAGTGTTGGTGCCTTGGAGTGGATGCGTTCCGTGCCTAAAGAGAATCATTTGGATGCTTCACTCTCAAGGAGATTTGGTGGGAGGACCACCGTGGTTTGGAGAATTAGAGATGCACCTTCATCGGTTTTGGTATCATTCTCTAACTCCCATTTTTATTTGCATGTTTTTCATGTTCATCTATTTATAGCATGCCATGGTTTATTGTTCATTATGCTTATGCCATGCTCATTAGAATAGTGTTATACATGTTTAGTTACTTGAGCACCCATGTCTTATATGGATCTATATTTAGTGTTCTCACCTTGTTTAAACAAACATGTATGCCCTAGTTCTAATGCACATGCATATGCATTATGACCATTTGGATGCTTATGATGTTTATGATTTTTGTTCTTGTTGAACCATGTTTCATTGTTTCATGATTAGTATGATATTTGCCATGTTTATTAGACTTATGCTTTACATGATTAGTTGTTGAGACACCCATGATTAGTATGGACCCATATTTTGTGTTCTCCTTATGTTTTAGCTATCATGTTAATCATAAGATCTTATGCACATGTCTTTGTCATGCTAAATCATATGGTTGACTATGACTTTTTGTTTAATGATTCATACTTTGATAAATAACTTGTGTTGTATGATTTCTAATTTTGCAACATGTTTTGATGATTATAGGCTATTATGTATTTCTTGATTCTAATAGCATGTGGAAGTTCTTCATGATCTTTTTTTATGTCTTTCATGTTGATTTATATCCCGTTTTGTGCTTAATGGTTTGATTACTTGTTTAGATGTTAGTTTTCATTAAGACTAGAATTTATACTTGCACATGTAGTAGGACACAAATAAATCTTTATATATGTTTGTGCTTGGATACTTATTTGTACCCATTAAATGTGCTAGTATAGCCTAGTTTTGATGATTCATGCATTTTAAACTCGTATTCCTATTTTTTTTGATTTGTTTTATGTGTATGAGTTTTCATTTCATATATATGTTTATTTTGCCAAACCTTAAGATATACATGTATACCCTTAGAGTCATTTGCCTTTCATGCAAATCTATATATATGGACTCAATTGTGTTTAGGGATATGTATGTATACTTATTGTGTTGACAATTCATACATATACCTTGAAATGAAATTAGCTTTGGTGAAAATTTAGTTTTTCTTGATTTCTTGTTTATTTGCTTAACTTCATGTATATGTCCATCTTGTCTAAACTATCATTTATACATGTACATCCTTGAGCCACGTGCCTTTATGCATATACTTTTGTGGACTCATTATGTTTAGGATATGTATGTATACTTTAGTTTGTACATGACATACATATGCCTTGAAGTTTAAATCGTTTGGATGACTTTCATGATTACTAAGTGATTTCACATTTATAATGAATCTCATGTTTTTAAGATGATTTCAATTGGTGATCTTAATGATTTTCATATTTTTAGATATTTTCTATTGGTAATGAAAATCTAGTTTTTCATATTTTTAAGGAATTTCATATGAGCTTAATTGAACATTTTCATGTTGATATGTGTCACATTATACTTGTACACTCACTTTATTAGTTTACTCATGATTTGTTTTCATGAGACTATGATATGAGCTTTATGGATTTTGAGTGTCTAGTGATCATGTGATTTACATGTGTTTCATGAAAAACAATTTTGTTTTATTCTTTGCTTGAAGGATTTCGTACTAGTTTTAAAAAAATTTTTATAACTAGTTCGTATTCTTCACTATGGTAGAGATTTTCAAACAAAGCTTACTTTCAAATCAAA
This sequence comes from Agave tequilana, assembly GCA_038442645.1. NCBI lineage: Eukaryota > Viridiplantae > Streptophyta > Magnoliopsida > Asparagales > Asparagaceae > Agave > Agave tequilana. Next base: position 198,777 of record JAVJIF010007657.1, read on the forward strand.
TTTTTGAAAACCCCTACCATCTATGGGAGGATGGATGGGAGATCATGTTCATGCATGCTTTAAAATGAAAATCATTTAAAAACTTGAACCATGATTGGGAGGTAGTTATATAAGATATACACTTGATCTCATTGTTATTTCAATTGGTATCATTGAATTCTTTCAATTGGTATCAATTTTAACATTTCTTGTATACTCATATGTGTTTGCATGTATGTATGCTTCATTCTAAAGAATATCAATTTCTATTGGTATCAATTTTTCATACATATATATGTTTTATTTGTGCTTATTATATCCCTATAACTTTAAGCACAAAATCTTGTTTATGCTAAGCTTGAGCTTCAATTTTGTTTTAATTGATTACTTTTAAATTGGTATCAAGCCTATGCATCATTTTAGTTGGTATTTCATAAAGGGGGAGAAAATTTGATTTTGTCTTTTAATTGGTGATTTCTCAATTGGTATTTGATTCCCACTCCCTTACTTTATGATTGAAAATTTCAAATTGGTATCATATGTTTAAAATGAAAATGATTTACTATTGGTATCAAAATATGTGTGTTTAGACATTCAAGATTATTAAGTTTATTTTCAATTGATATCAAGATGCTTCATGTGTTTTTGCTTAAAATTGGTATCAAGATGCTATTCTTTGACATATTTTCAATTGGTACCTCTAATTGACTTTGTTTTTGTTTTAGACAAAAAAAATAGGGGAAAATATTTTTTTTTTTTGATTATTGATTCATTGTTTCGAATAGAGAGGGGGAGAAATATTTATTAAAGATTGACTCTTTGTATTAAAAAGAAAGAAGATTTTGTTTTGTTTTGGTTTTTACCCTTTGTTGATGATTGACAAAAAGGGGGAGAAGAATTTGGGTTTATATATGCATGTTTTTGTTTTGCATATATTAAATTTAATTTAGTTTAATTTTAATTGGTATCTAAAGCATGTTTTGTGATTGGATGTTTTGTAATTGGTATCTAGAGTGTAATTGGTATCTAGAGCATGTTTTGTTTTAAATATTTCATTGGAATTGGTATCTAGAGCATGTTTTGTAATTGAATATTTCATTGGTATCTAGAACCCTTTATTGTTTATGCATAGGTATGCATGTTTCATGTTTCATGTTTAAAAACCTTCATTGCACATTCATTATGTTTATTTGGTTATGCATGAGTTAAGGGGGAGCTTCTTTGAAGCTTAACTTTAATCCATGCATATATAACTCCATGAGTTTTGTCATCATCAAAAAGGGGGAGATTGTTGGCCCAAAGGCCTTCCACTCTAGTTTTGATGATGATTAACTCATGTAGTTATGTGTACTAATAACCTTGTGAGTTTAGTTTCAGATCTTTAATCAAGTTATTAGTTGGTGAAAGCTTCCAAACATCTTTCACAAGTTGATTCAAGAGCCCGAGCGTCAAAGATCATATATAGCACTTGCTCGATGGATCAAGGAGTTTTGGATCGAGTCGGCTTGGAGATTGCGCTCTACAAGAAGACTTCGGTACCATAGTTTAGTTTTGTGTTTAGATCCAAATTTGTAAAGATTAGAATAGTATGATAATGCTCAAGTTCACAACACACACGTTTCATGTTTTGAATATTAGTTTTTGGTTTTTCGGTTTTAGGTTTAACCGATCTTGATTTTCATGAATAGATAGATCGAAACAAGTTTACATGGTTTAATGTATATATGATTTGTTCTATATACATACATGCTTTAATTTCCTAGACAAACTTAGTTTTGACTCACTTATTCATGTGTTTTATGTTTTGGTATTTTTGACAAAACATATTTTGGAATTAATGACAAAAACTATGATATATATTGTTTCATGTATATTAGATTTCTATCCATATGCATCATGCTTCAAAGTGTTTAAATATCATGTTTTTGTATTTGGAAGAGTTTTAGACAAACGTATTTTCTATTCAAAATCCAAGTTTTAGAAAATACAGTTTTTGGTTTTTGGTAAAAATGATAAGACACAAAAATAGTTCATATTGATTGATATTTGAGCTAAACTTTTTACCACATGTTTATATATCAATGCAAAATGATAAAACTATTTTTGGTGATTTTTAGAAATGATAAAAGAATTTTTAAATACGTTTTTAACCCAGTTTTCTGTTCTGGGCTTCACCAGTCGACTAAGTCAACTGACCAAGTCGACTAGGATGAAGTCGGTCGACCGGGCCGGTCGACCGACGTGCACAGATCTGTGCACGTTTGGAGACACTGGGACGGTCGACCGGACCGGTCGACCGGACTGAAAGCAGAGCTCTCTGTTTGTTTGGGTCGACCGAGGCGGTCGACCGGTAGCTGCCAACGAGCAAAAATTGACCGTTGGGCGGTCGACCGGACCGGTCGACCGTCAGGATTATTTTGGCAAAATCTGCTGCCAAAGGCTAGTTTCCAGATTTGCCTATAAATACCCCATTTGCAAGAGTTTTTCTCTAAGATTTTTTTGTGCGAATTTTTCCTTACTCTCTGGTGTTTTCACAGCAATTAAAAGAGGTTTTTGAATTCAAATTGAACAATATTTTTGGTGTTTTTATTAGGGTTTGAAAAATCAAAGAAAAGGGATTTTGGGAACTTTTGTTTGAACTTTACTATCTTCATTTCTATTTTTTCCCAAAGATTTTCTTTGAGTTGCTGGTTTCAAATCCCTTGGTTTTCTCCACACTTGAGCAAAAATCTACTATCTTTTCTATAGGATCTTTGTGTGTGGGAAAAGAGATTGTTTGTGGTTGTTGTTGAACCACCAAGTTGTAAACCCTCTATACTTTGCTTTGTGCTTTTCCCTCTTGGGTTGAGGAGGTTGTTTGTGCAAGTGGTTTGTATCCCTCAAGTTGTGAGGTGATCCTTGCTTGGCTTTGTGCTAATCCCTCGGGTTGTGAGGTGATTGTTTGTTGGCTTGGAGTTGTGCTTCAAGGAGGAGGTTGTGTTTGTAAGGAGAGGAGTTGGGTACTCCTTGTATTGTGATTGCCCCAAATCCTCGGTGGAGGTTCCCTTTGTGGGAGTCCTTTGTGGACAAGCTAGTGGACTTAAAATCCTTCTGGGTGAAGGCGGGGATGTAGAGCTGGGTGCTCGAACCTCGAAACATATCTTGGTGTTTGCGCTTGTTCATTGACTCTTACTCTCTCTCTCTCTCTTTACTTTGTGCCTTGCATCTATTCATATTGCTCATACATACTTATATGCTTGGCTTGGTTGTGTGCATCTCTTGTTGAAATTGCAAATTAGTTTTTAATTCCGCATTGAGTTGACTAGATTAGCATAATCACCTATTCACCCCCCCCCCCTCTAGGTGATCTTTCACTCAGCTCTACCAGAAACTCTCAAACAGGCTATCTTGGCAAAACAGTCGATCTTCATATGGTAGGATGATAACTAATTCATACTCAGACATGAAAAGAACAATAAGATCAACCATAAACTGTACAACTCTAAGCTAATCGCGTGTCCCAAATATACAAACTCTAGAATAGAAGAATCACCTAAAGGTGTCGCTACTGATAAGGGAATGTCCGAGGAATCAAATATCACATGCAATCTATGCATGAAGGATTGAGAAATGAAAGAATACGATGCTCCAGAATCAAATAATATCCTAGCTGAAAAGGAATTCACATGGAATGTACCTTCCACCACTGCTCTATTCGCTCCATTGCCCCTCGGAACGACAGCATAAATTTGACTATGAGATGGCGCTTGTTGAATTGACTGTGATAATGCAATCAGTTTAGTATCAAGTTCATGTAATAACTCATATTGTGCATGCATTTGTCCCTCCAATCGTGGTGGTGGCAAGGTGCCTAAATCCTCTATTGTTGTGGCTAAGGCTGCTGGTGATATTGCTGGTGTTGCTGATATTGTTGCTGATGCTACGGACGTTACTGTGGGTATTGTTGCCCACTCGGGGGCTATTGATAACCTAACTGAAATCGCCACGACCTTATATATTACCTCTTCCTCCATACTTACATACCCTCCTTGAGCCTAGGACAAACTCTAGCCAAACCCGGTGCCCACAACTGTAACAAGTAACTGGATTCCATTATCCGCCAAGTCCTCCCTGCCCTAAAGATATGAAAGGCCTCTTGCCTTTCCCTTTCTCTACCACTGGTACTTCAAGTCTGGATGTCATCTCACGACTTTTCTGTGTAGCTCACTCTCCAACTCTAGTGCCCTCGCTTAATCCATAACTTCACCCAGAGTGTGAAGTCTTTGTGAAATCACGAATCTCCTGAATTGAGGTCACAGTCCTCTCTCAAGCATCTGTGCCTTCTGTTCCTCTGTCTGGAACATGTTGTCAGTAAAATAAGATAAGCTGATAAACTTGTCCACATATGATGACACAGTCAAATCTCCCTACTTCAAAGCGAGTAACTTTATTTCCTTCTTGACCCTTACTACCACAGAAATAAAATATAGATCGAATATCCTAATGACCTCCCAAGCAGTGGTAAGGCACTCCTTCTCTGAGAACTGCATCTTGTACAACTTGCTGGCACCACCCTTAAAGCTAAAAGCTGCCAACCTCTGTCTCTAGGGTCTACACCCATAAGATCTAGTATGTTCTTCATTTCTTCCTTTCACATATTCGCCGCAAGTGGGTCGGATCCTTATGAAAATAGGGTGCCCGAAATTTTTGGAATCGTTCTATAATTCAGATCTCCCTGATAGGTGCAACAACTGGTGGCTTTGGTGGTAGTGGATCTTGATGATCTCCACTCACCAAGAAGTCCTCGATTGCTCCCCTCCTTGCCGTTATTAGTGCAAGATCGATTAGAGACTAGGGTGCATGTCCCCTCTTTGCATTTCGATCATCAACTGTATCAGACTCATGGTCCATCTCCTACTGAAATACACCTAGAGGGGGGTGAATAGGTTTAATGCTAATCTAATGCGAAATAACAACTAATTATGATGAATGATACAAACAGGTTACTCAAAATAAGAATTGAAACTGAATTCTCATGAAGGGCTCTGAACTTCTTATCGCGATTCCTCTAAATTAAGAGTTGAAGTGCTCAATTGCTTTCTTATTGAGATAAGTAAAGACTGACAAATATGAATGAATAAGATGCAAGCAAATAAAATAGAAGCAACAAAGATAGAGACAAGCAATCGCAAATACGAAGAATTTGTTTCGAGATTCGAGCCACTGCTCTACGTCTCCGCCTTCACCACTGTGAAGGATTTCACTATCCACTATAGGATCTTCCACAAAGGAACCTTACAATAAGGAATTATAGTAACCTGAAGTACACAACTCAATCTTCTACATAAGAGATAGCTCAAAGCCAATTGAGTTTTCACAAAGCTCTTAGTGATCACGAGATCACAAACACTCTCTTCTTTACAACTTTCTATAGAATAGATATAAATAGAAGCTCAAGGAGTTTGTGAGAGTAAATTCAGTAGAGAGAGAATTTAAGACTGAAAAACCAACTGAAAAGCTTTGAAATTGAAAGAACTTGAAAACTAGAAAAACTTTAAAGAACTTTTCTCTTTTGTAAGCAAACTTGATTTTCAAATGAATTTTTGTTATACTTTAATCTAATCTCGATGACCCTTTATATAGGCAATAGAAAAACACTTTTAGTATAGTACATCAGGTCATAAAGAGAATAATTTGATCGATTGAAGTAAAAAATGCACATTTAAAATTTCAAGAGAAAAACAGATATTTGAAAAATTGTCGTTAAAGGCTTATGACAGGACTACAGTCGACCGGCCGGTCGAGCGGCTAGTCATCACAGAATTAGTCTTTGGGCACGGTCGACCGCTCAGTCAACCAACCAGACTCAATTAAAAAAATGTACTAAAGTGGTCAGTCGACCGCTCGGTCGATCGGACCCTAACAGAGAGTAGGGTGAGCCAGTCGGTCGACCTGACGGTCGGCCGCTGGAGTTAGCGGTCGACCGACTAACATGCACAACCCTTTGCCGGAAGGGCGATCGACCGTTCTGGCCTGTACTAGGCTACGGTCGACCGGTCGGTCCACCGACCTAGGACAAAACAAAGTTTTCTGAGTATTTTTAAAATGCAAACTATTTTTGAAAATATTTTGTATTGGTTAAAAAAATGGCTTTGTATGGGCAATGAAATACATGTTCTAAACAGGATATGAAATTTTGAAAAAATTTGAAACATATATCAAGTACCTAACATGCAAAACACCAATACGAGAAAAACTTTATATTTTAGAAAACGTGTATTTTTGTGTATGTAACTTTTTGAGCATCAAATCTATATTCTACCCTTTGACATTCTATTTTCTTACAAGGTTTTTTAGTGACTATAAGTGACTTCAAGCGGGCTTCTCCAATAGCAACATCGAGTGTTTTGAGCTCTAATCTCATACTTGAATACCCTTGAGTCTTTAACACATTTCTTTAGAAAAAGAAAACCTCTTGAATCCTTTTGAACCATGAAACATACTTAAATAATTGAACTTGATTAGTAATAAATAACTATATATGCTTTGTTATCATCAAAATAAGAAACCGGTGATCATAACCACGGGCCAACAGACTTCCCCTTTTTGATGTGACAAAATATATGAGTTATTTAAAATAAATGATATGAAAGAGCTTGGAAAAACTCCACCTCAAGTTATGCTTATAAGAAAGGAATATTTATGGATATTTATGCTATCTACCAAATAAATGATATAACTACCCAAATACTTCTCTCTCATTTTGTCATGCATCAAAAAGGAGTAAGATACACAAGTACACATGAAACCATGAAAGATACAAATAGAAAAGAACACATGATATCGATAGAAAATTAATACAAAACTCATAAATTCATAACACAAACATTTAACTCACCACAAATGAATGAAAATCTATTATAGCCTAGTGGTTTAGTAAAAATGTCCGCAAGTTGAAAATCAGTTCAAACATAATCAATTTCAATATCCCTTTCTCATAGTGATTTCTAAGAAAGTGATATTGAATTTCTATGTACTTTGTCTTACTATGTTGATTTGCATTCTTGGTCATATGAATAGTACTAGTTTTGTCACAAAATTTTTTGATATGATCATAATGCAAATTATAACCAATAAGAGTATGTTTCATCCAAAGAACTTGTGCACAACAAGCCCCAACCGCAACATACTCTGCCCCGGCGGTTGAGAGGGCTACAAAATTTTATTTCTTAGAAGATCACGAAACAACGCAATTTTTTAGAAATTAACAAGTTTCACTTGTACTTTTTCTATCCACTCTACAACCGACATAGTCAGCTTCCAAAAAAACTCATCATAGAGAATTGTCTGGTTTTTGGATACCACAAGCTCATTCCAATAGTGTCCTTAAGATATCTAATAATGCGTTTTACCGCAATCAAATGGGACTCTTTAGGACAAAATTGAAATCTAGCACATAGACACACACTAAATATAATATCCGGCCTACTAGCTGTTAAATAAAGCAAGCAACTAATCATGTTTCTATAGAGTTTAATGTCAACGTTCTTTCCTTGTTCATCCTTGTCAAGCTTTGTTGTGGTATCCATGAAAGTCTTGCTTATCTTTACATCTTCAAGTCCAAATTTCTTATAAGTTCTCTTGTGTATTTGGCTTGGTTTATGAAAATCTCATCACTCCTTTGCTTGATTTGAAGTCCAAGAAAGTAGTTGAGCTCTTTCATCATAGACATTTCGAACAGTTTCTTCATGCATGATTCAAAATCCTTATAAAGCACTTCATTGTTGGATCCAAATATGATATCATCAACATAAATTTGCACAATAAGGATATCACCATCTACATACTTTATAAACAATGTAATGTCAACTTTACCTTTCACAAAACCATTTGAAATAAGAAAAGTTGAAAGTCTTTTATACCAAGCTCTTAGAGCTTGTTTTAAACTATATAAAACCTTTTCAAGTTTAAAAACATAATCTGGATGTGTAAAATCAACAAATCTAGGGGGTTGTCAACATACACCTCCTCTTTGATAAAACCATTCAAAAATACACTTTTAACATCCATTTGAAAAAAGCTTAAAATCTTTGAATGAAGTAAAAACAAGTATCATCTGTATGGCTTCAAGCTGTACTATGGGTGCAAAGGCTTCCTCAAAATCGATACTTTCGATTTGGGTGTAACCTTGGGCCAATAACCTAGCTTTATTCCTTACAACATTTCCTGACTATCCAATTTGTTCCTAAAAATTCATTTAATACCAATGGTTGGTCTATCATGAGGTCTAGGAATAAGGTGCCAAACTTGATTGTGCTCAAATATTTAAACTCTTCTTGCATTGCAAGCAACCAATATAAGTCGCCCTCGGCTTCGAGGAAGTTTTTGGGTTCAATATGTGAAATAAATGCAAGATTACCATATATATCATGGAGTTTGGAGCGACTAGTTACCCCTTGGATACATCACCTATGGTGAGGTCCTTGGGATGACTTGTAGCATATCTCCAATTCTTTGAAAGTGGTTGAGTTGGCTCCACTTTAACATTTTGAAGTTCACCATGTCCATCATCCTTTGTCTTATCTTCTTGCATTGGTGAGTCCTTCAAGGATATTTTCTCCATGTCTTCACCTAAGAAATCAATTTCTGCAACATTCTTCATAAAAGTATTAGATTTCTCAGACTTGAAATGCATAGATTCTTCAATAGTCAAAGTAGACCTATTGAACACTCTATAGGCCTTACTATAATTTGAATCCCCAATAAATATAGTTTCATAAGACTTGACATTAAATTTACCTAAATTATCCTTAGTGTTCAAACAAAACATTTACAACCAAAAACTCTAAAATATGAAACATTTGATTTTCTCAAAAAGTAAATCTCAAAAAAAGTTTTTGAAGTGTTTTTGCAAAAATAAATTTTATTCGATATGTAACATGAAGTGTTTATGGTCTCTGCCCATAAATATTGAGGGAGTCTATATTGACTAATCATTGTCCTAACCATCTCTTTAAGAGTATGATTCTTCCTTTCAACGACTCTATTTTGTTGTGGAGTTTTAGGACATGATAGCTCATGTTTAATTTCATTTTCTTCAGAATAAGTGATAAAAGAATTGTTAATGAATTTAGCACCTCAATCACTCTTTATGTGCAAAATCAAAAAATCTTTTTCTTTCTCAACTTTTTTTCCCTAAAAACACGAGAATACGAAAAAGTTTCATCTTTGTGTTCCAAAAAGAAAACCCATGTAAATCTAGAGAAATCATCAACTAAAACAAAAAACAAAATGATTTTCACTAAGGCTTTTGATTTTTGTTGGATCAAACAAATTCATGTGGATCAACTCTAATGGTCTGTTGACACTTAAAAAAGACAAGATTCTTACTGGTCTGAACAATGTCTAAACTTGTTGACATTTACAAAGACAAGCTGACGACCAGTTTTCACCCATCTCCAAGGAACAAGGAAGCAACTTGGACTCCACTGATCCAGCAAGCAGACAGTGAACCCGGATTGTTTCTAAACAGACCTCAGCAGGTCTAAGGTTCTAGCACTTAGCATCGCATGAGGCCAAAGGGATAGCCTCGCTTGAGAGGCTAATATCACTCGACTTCGCCTCGAAGCCATTTGAAGCCTCGCCAGGAAGCTAACTCGCAACTTCGCCACAGAGGACTTCCAGCTCCGCCAAAGGGTTTCTTTCAGACTTCGCCAGAAGCTGCCTCTAGCTCCGCTACGAGTTCAATGCGGGCAGCTCCGCCATTGGTCTGCTATGGTCAACCTTTGACCAATCAAATCTCTGGATGAGATCCGATCCAATCAGATCGAATCCAATTAAGATCAAATCAGAAATCAAATTTGGCAGTTGATTGCCACAATCTCTTGACTCTCCTAAAACGAGTAAGAAGATCAGGGAAAATCCTCCAATGATATGGAAAGGATCAAGAAGATCAACCGACCTGCCAATTCTAGCTTCGCAGAAGCTGATCTTAGCCTCACAGCAAGGCTACTTTCCGGATTCAAACAGATTCGATTCAATCTGTTTCTATATTTTCAAGGGACGATTATACCCTTACTCTCCCTATAAATAGCCCATCAGGGGTACAAGGGAAAGGGGCCGATCTTCTGAGACAATGAAAAGGCTTAGACCAGGCACAGACGCACAAGAGAACTCCACAAGCAGAGATTTCTTCACAACGCACCGTGCGCTCTCGAATTCAGAGATCTTTTAGAGAATTGCTTTCTCTATCCAGGGTATTGATACCCTAACATCATCCTTCCTCTCAAGGAATCTCCGGAACCAGGCGAGAAGGAATTCCTAATTGAAGGCGGTTTTGAGAAGCAGCAAGAGGGTTCTACCAACCTTCTATTCTCTGATTCCCCGAACCAGGCGAGAAGGAAATCTCATCGCTCGCATCGTCAAAGGGACAAAGTGGTCGCGCGCTGACCAGACTCCTATCGGCACACTTCTCCAGAATCTCTGAGGAGATCAACTCTAATGGTCTGTTGACACTTAAAAAAGACAAGATTCTTACTGGTCTGAACAATGTCTAAACTTGTTGACATTTATAAAGACAAGTGACAGACAAGCTGACGACCAGTTTTCACCCATCTTCAAGGGACAAGGAAGCAACTTGGACTCCACTGATCCAGCAAGCAGACAGTGAACCCAGATTGTTTCTAAACAGACCTCAGCAGGTCTAAGGTGCTAGCACTTAGCATCGCATGAGGCCAAAGGGATAGCCTCGCTTGAGAGGCTAATATCACTCGACTTCGCCTCGAAGCCATTTGAAGCCTCGCCAGGAAGCTAACTCGCAACTTCGCCACAGAGGACTTCCAGCTCCGCCAAAGGGTTTCTTTCAGACTTCGCCAGAAGCTGCCTCTAGCTCCGCTACGAGTTCAATGCGGGCAGCTCCGCCATTGGTCTGCTATGGTCAACCTTTGACCAATCAAATCTCTGGATGAGATCCGATCCAATCAGATCGAATCCAATTAAGATCAAATCAGAAATCAAATTGGCAGTTGATTGCCACAATCTCTTGACTCTCCTAAAACGAGTAAGAAGATCAGGGGAAATCCTCCAACGATATGGAAAGGATCAAGAAGATCAACCGACCTGCCAATTCTAGCTTCGCAGAAGCTGATCTTAGCCTCGCAGCAAGGCTACTTTCCGGATTCAAACAGATTCGATTCAATCTGTTTCTATATTTTCAAGGGACGATTATACCCTTGCTCTCCCTATAAATAGCCCATCAGGGGTACAAGGGAAAGGGGCCGATCTTCTGAGACAACGAAAAGGCTTAGACCAGGCACAGACGCACAAGAGGACTCCACAAGCAGAGATTTCTTCACAACGCACCGTGCGCACTCGAATTCAAAGATCTTTTAGAGAATTACTTTCTCTATCCAGGGTGTTGATACCCTAACATCATCCTTCCTCTCAAGGAATCTCCGGAACCAGGCGAGAAGGAATTCCTAATTGAAGGCGGTTTTGAGAAGCAGCAAGAGGGTTCTACCAACCTTCTATTCTCTGATTCCCCGAACCAGGCGAGAAGGAAATCTCATCGCTCGCATCGTCAAAGGGACAAAGTGGTCGCGCGCTGACCAGACTCCTATCGGCACACTTCTCCAGAATCTCTGAGGAGATCTACTTGTAATCTTTTTAAGAATACTTGTAATTTAGCTCCTCAAACTCTTTTTTGTAAGTTTTTCCCCTTTTGCAAATCAATGAAAAACAAGATGGCGACTCCGCTGGGGAACGCATTCTCCACTGCCGAGAATCAAGTGTCGCAATGCGACGAACAGACCTTCGGGTCTAACTCTGAATTCAGAAAAGCCGGTGCAGCCAGAGCCTCTCTGGCTAAATCTTCAAGGAAAGTCTCTGCGGAGACAGAAAAGGTCTCTGTGAACCTACTGCGATTATTTGGCGCAACAAGGAAGCACGTCTGCAGTCTGATTCCTTTGCATGTGAGAACTTGGTGGTTCAGTTCGATCAAGGAAGATTTGAAGAAGTCCTCTCTGGGGGTTGTTCGCAGAGGAAAAAATTCGCGTAAAGTTTCCTTGAATCAATTGAAAGTTTACAACGGATTAATACTCCGATTACAAGGGAGGGAGGATGTTGAGTCTTGAATCCTTCCTTTGTTTAGTGCTAGGTTCTTCGTGTGGCGGTGGAGAGTGAATCTTGTTCTCCGTTGACTGGATGACCGTCGGGATCGTCCGGGATCTTCTCTTTGGCTAGTAGAAGGAGTAACACAGCTCTGTCTACCAAAACTCTCAAAGAGAAGGTAGGCAAAGGGCAACTCGTACGCAGCGAGCTTGTTGAAGAGTTTAGCTCTCTTTCTCCTGTCTCTGTCTTGTTGTCGTCTAACTAAAGAAAATCCGACCCTTCTTCAATAGCGACGGGGCTATTTATAGGGGTTCCAGGGTGAACGTGCCCCCTAAAAACGCTCCACAACGAGGGGCTGACCTCCCCGCTATATGGGCGGTGACTGGCCCCATAACCAGGGCGGTTATAACCGAGACGCGGGTGTCGAGCCCACGCGCCTTGATGTTAAGACGCGGGTGTCGAGCCCACGCGCCTTGATGTTGAGACGCGGGTGTCGAGCCCACGCGCCTTGATGTTGAGACGCGGGTGTCGAGCCCACGCGCCTTGATGTTGAAATGCGGGTGTCGAGCCCACGCGCCTTGATGTTGAGACGCGAGTGTTGAGTCTTCGCGTCTAGAACTTAAAACTCTGCTTTTTAATGGCTTGTCTTTTAGTGATTTTTAGACAGCCTACAGAACCCCCTCCAAAGTTTTTGATATTCCGCAGTTAACTGGGACGGATTTCGAAATACTTTGGACTCTAGCTGAATTTACCTTTATGACTGGACTATTAATGCTCCAGGTTTGATCTTATCTGGAGTTGGTCTTCGTGAGTGTACTGTTGAACTCTTTGAGGCCACCAGAGTTGATCGTGTTGAGTGTCTAGATACACAGTCTAAACCTCCCCGATTGCTTTTAGTCTGTCATGGACGCGCTTTAAGCCAAGAGTGGACGATCGTCTGCTTGTGCCAGTGTACTGTTGAACTGATTTGCAGAAGCAAGGACTGAACGCCAGTTCTTTTGAAGAGCAGAGATAGTACTGCTTTGCAGACGCGATTTTCATGGGGTGCGCCTTTTGGAAATGGAAAACGCGACTGATATTCGATTGGGCAGACGCGATGCTAGGCCGGATTGGAAGGACGCGAACTTCAGAGAGACGCATCCTTTTAAGTAAGGACGCGACTTTCTGGACGCGACTATGGCTGTGCTGACGGGGCACGTCCATCAAAGAGGCGCGCCTGTTGAGTGCGAATCCGTGCCATGTCATGAGTGCACCGTCACTTGTTCTGGGGAACCGTCGGGACATCACCTTTTGGCGCGCGGACTTCCCGGTTCATTAAATGATCTGTTCCACGCGTCAAGCGATGACTCACTGTAGAGCTAATCGAGCCACGCGCCGCGTATCTTTGCAAATCTTTGTGCCTATAAATGGCAACAGTCAGAAAGGTATCTCTTCTTCTCCGAGCGCATCTGTTAGGGTTTTTAGAAAAAGGATTTTTGTTCATCACTTTTCATTTCTCCTTCATCGGATTCTTGATCACCAATGGCACCCAAGGCCAAGCCAACAGCATCATCCTCAAAGGCGGCCGTCGCTGAGGCCCGAGGGGCGGTTCCTCCGCGCAGGAAGTTCTCTTCCCAGGTATAATGCCGCTTAGGCTTAACCTTCACCATTAATGGTGGAAGTTCATGGAACTCCTAAAAAAACTTTTTTTTTTAGGAGAACCGTCAACACAGAATATAAACCGTGTTTGATTCTCAGGCGCGGTCTCTGAGTTAATAACCAAGGCGCGGGTTTGATGACCCGGTGCCAGTGAGTCCTGCATTTCAGATTCTTCACTTAGAATTTTTCTAATTGTGAAGGGTTCGGACGCGGACTTGATCCTTGCGTTCTATGACATCAGGTGCTGATTTTTTTTTTATGAATCTTGCACCTGAGCCCAAGTACTTAGAGATTTTTCATAAGTCTTGGTTTTCAAAATGCGGGCTTGATCCTGCGGGCCTCACATCTGGACGCGGATTTGCAGGTCTGGACGCGAATTTTGATAATTCCTGCGTCAAGTGTCTCTTCTGCGTCTGGACGCGGATTCTCAAGTCTAGACGGGAATTTTGATAATTTCTACGTCCAGCATCTTTTCTGCATCTGGACTATAGATGATTAGTATCCAATATTGCATATTTTACATCATAACTCCCATGCATATTACAAATAAATATGTGATTTTCACTCCTCTTCTCTACATATTTGCAGGTACACACTTAATGGAGAGATATCCAAATAATCACTTAATTAACACTAATTAAGTGATTAATCCATGATTAAGATAAATCCAAATTCAAATCCAGATCTAGAGAGATTCGCGCGCCAATTGGAGAATCCAAGTAGTCCACGTGGCTAACTAACTAACAAGAAGATCTCACCAGAAAGATCTGGCTCAACGGCCCAGATCGTGCGGCGATCCCGCGGCAATCCGCGGCAATCCTAGGGCTGTTGAGCCCCGGATTTTGTGGCAACCACCTAGGCTCTCGAAGCTTCTCATTTCTGCTATAAATCTCCACCTTCACCTGCGAGCAAAGACTGATCAGAGAAGAGAGAGAGATTAGTGTAAAGCTTTGTATTTTTGTTAGTTTTTCTTTAGGATTTTTAGCTCTCTATGATCTTCTCTTCCCTAGAATTCAATGTAAAAGAGAGTGATTGTGAGGGAGAGAGCTTGTGTAATCAAGGGTGACACTTGAAGCAACAAGGATTGATCCATCCTCCTTCCTCTACTTGAAGCTTGGTTCTAGTTCTATGTGCTTTCTTTAATTGCTTTCTTTATTGCTTTGTTTACTTCTTGCAATTTACTTCATGCTTTCTTGTATTTTTCTTATGGCTTGTTGTAGCTAATTCCTTCTCCATGTACTAGTTTACCACTAGTTTAGCTTACTTCACTAACTCATGGGTGATTGCCTTTGTTAATCTTGCAAGTTGTATGATCTTCTCTTCTCCGACGGTTAAACCACCGTCTACCAAGTGAGAAAGTAATTAGGTCAACACGCGAGACTAATCCTAAGCCGATGGAGTGACAACATTAGGCACGCATTCGCTATCAAGGAGTCTAGTAAGTCTTGGCAAGCTAGCAAGGTAAGCTAGTCATGGATCTATTCTTTCTTTAAGTTTTCTTTCCTTTTCTTGTGAATACCACATCCACTTCTTGATTTCTTTTCCCACGACTTTTCCACCATGAACATATCCATCTTTTCTTTTAGTTTCTTTTGCATTTGATTCACTAAGTTTATAAGCAAGAGAAGAATACTCGTTTGTTCACTTCACTACCACACGTAAAGCTTCCATCGCGAGCTCTCCCTGAGATTCGACTCGGTATAGTCCTATACTATAGCGGAGACAAGAAAGGGTACATCAAATACATTTACTACATAATAAGTACACCTTTTTAGTCTTAATCAAAATGGCGCCGTTGCCGGGGAGAGCGACGTTTTTTTTGGTTTAAAGTGAAGTACTAAACGATCTTTCTTCTCTGTTGCAGGTTACAGGAGAAGAAAACAGGAAACTATTCATTGCAGAAACATATAAGTGGACCTGGGCCTCTGCTCAAGAAAGCAGAGCCCAGGATCCCTCCAAATTGCCGCGGATCCACGGCAATTTGCCGTGGGAACGCGGCAATAAGGAGTTCACTTCTCACCAATTTTCTGCAGGGGCTTCAGATCTGCAAAATACTGCTGTTGATATACCTGAAATTCTGTATTCTTCACCATATACCTGCTTAATTAAAAAAACAGTAAAAAGTTGGTTGAAATTGTTAAAAATTGTTTAGACACTTGCATTTTAGGCACGTGTCTTTTCAATTCTTTACTTTTACTGTTGAAGAGTGCTGGAGGCAAGGTACGTGTTTTCATTGCATTTAGACTAGGACAAACTCCTTGCTTGATTTTCTTGCTTTGAGTGTATCCTAGCTATATTTCTTGTACACTTGCACAATTCAAATTTAAGGGCATACCCGTAAATAAGATAAGGTGGGGGAGTTCATTACCCTTTCCTTAGCCCGAAAACCACAACCCAAGCACTCACTAACCCAAGCCTAATTTAATAAAAAAGTAGACGTTGGCCCTAGGGACATCTCGGACTCATTTAGGAGATTATCCTAAGGAGGAAAAGTGTTGGAATTTAACTCTTGCAAAATCAGTGTCTAGGAAAGGGGTTGAGGGCCGAAAGCCCGAAGGTTGCTGGTTACTTAATTAAGGAACGTCTCCGGACGGAAAACCTCCCACCAACCTTACCCTTCCCTGGCTGATTAGCTTGTGGTTAGAGTCTGCACTAAACCTCCCATGGACAGTCTATTTGTTAGGAGTCGTCTAGGTCTAAGTCTACCCTAACTTAGGTTAGAATTTTTTCTTTTCTTTTCTTCTTTTGTTTGTTTGTTTGTTGCTTTTGTTTTTGTTTGTGATTGTGTGATATGGCTTACAATTACAATTCTTTCCATCCATATGTCACACACACTCCATATTCGGATAATTCCAACCCGGTGTTTTATAATATGCACCAACCACATACGCCGGGTTGGCCTTATCCGAATCAATATGACCCATACCCCCCATCTAATAATTATAATGTCCAAAATAATTTCAACTCTTCATCGAGTTATTGGGGATTCCAGTCCCCCGAGTTTAATTATCAACCTCCTTGTCCACCATTTCCACCAAGTCCACAATATTCACAAGATTCATTTCCCGATTCCGCTTCATATACTCCTTTTTCTGAACCAGTTGAAGAAAAATCTGATTTACTAAGGAGTTTAGAAGCTAACTTACAGAGAGCTGAGCAAACACTTCCTGAATTATTTCCCTCTCCAATTCCACAGTATTTTCAAGAATCTTACTCAGTTCCACCTTCTCAGTATGAACAACCATTTGTCATGGAACCGAGTAATGATTTCTTGTGTGAGTCCACTTTTCCATCATCACACACTTTTGACTCACAATTTCACCATCACTTCCAAGACAACACTTCATCTTTTCATCCAAATAATGAAGTCATCAATTTTGAAAAGATGCTTGAAGACATGACCCATGCTCAAAATGCTCGTGCCCGTGACTTAGATTTGCTGATCCAAACTCTTCATTCTCATCCTATTTCTAAGGTCACTAGCCACTCTGTTAAAACCAAAGAGTCATGTAGTCTTGGAAGTTCAGATTCAATTTCAGTACATTCACCTGAACTTGTCCAAATGTCAAATCCCATTGACATTTTGGCAAGTTTTTCATCTCCTAAACCTGAACTTGTCCAAACTTCTGACATTTTGGCAAGTTTTCCTTTTTCTGAAATTGAACTGGAACATGAATTTGATCCTGAACTTTCATTTGATGATTCCAATCTACTTCCTGATTCAATCATGACTTCCATAACCTTACCTGATTTCAATCCATTTCCCAAGTCAGAATTGGATCCATTTCCTATCCATTGTGAAATTGAATCACCAATCTTTTTTGATGATCACATTGAACTTGACCAATTCTACACTTCTGAAAATTCCATTGATAAATTGGCAAGTTCTCCACATTTTATTGAACTACATGAGGAATGTGATCTTGACCCAAACTCAGTGATTCAATTCTTTTTCCTTATTCCATAATGACTCCGGTATCTTTACCTCACATCAATCTTTTCCCGGAGTCAATCTTGGATCCTTTCACAATTCACAATGAAGTTGAATCATCCATCTTTGAGGATCATATTGAACTTGCCCAATTCTACACTTTTGAAGATTCTATTGACATTTTGGCAAGTTCTCCATCTTGTGGAATTGAACTCAATGAGAAATGTGACCTTGATTTTCTCGATCTCTTTACTTCTGAAACTGATTGTACAATTATTAAGGAAGATGTTGACTTAAGTTTTGAAGAATTGTACGGTGATGAGCTTGAATTTCTTAAAATTGGAAGTAAAGAGATATCACCCATAGTAGGTCACATTCCATTGTTGGACAACACATGTGGACTTGAGTTTCCATTTCTTGACTTGGACCATATTTCTGAACTCACTTCGACTCCTGAACCGTCACTTGACTTAAGTCACATTTCTGAGTCAGTATTCATTCCTGTCCTTCCAGAATCCAAGTCAACTGTTCTATCATTTCATGCACCATTCTGGGACAAGGTAGTTGATAAATTTGACTCTGAAATTATTAGGAAAATCTTAAAATTAGATGGGGTCATGTACATAATTAAAATAACACATGCATACATCATTTTAGTGGGTCATATTTCTGAGATTTCTGGTGGCTTCCTCAAAACCCAAAGAAACGTTGATTGGGCCATGTTTCGTGGACCAATCAGACCACCACCGGAACCACCACCTTGAGGTAATTTTTTCCTTCCCTCTTCATTTTTGTTTCATGCATATATATATCATGATGCATTGAGGACAATGCATGAAATAAGTGTGGGGGAGGGTTACTAACTTAGAGTTTTTAGAATTTCTTTCTTTTACACTTCTTTTTAGAAATAGAAAAAATGAAAAAAAAAATAAAAAATAAAAACTTTTTGAAATAAGAGATAAAGTTTTGATCTATTTTTAAGAAAAGTAAGATGTATCTTAGAAATTAAGAAAGCCTTAATTATGACATCTTAAGCCTAGTTGAAGTAATAGATCTTGTTTGAAAATTATAGGCTAAGTAAGTAAAATTGAGGAGATATTTTTATCTTACATTTTTTGCCTTAGATAATATGCACTTCACACTTACACATTTCTTGGGATGGAAACAAAGACCAAAAATGCCATATATATAAAAATAAAAAGAAAAAAAAAAATATATATATAAATAAAACATCACCTATTAAGCTGGATAATTGTGCCTCAAGAAGCATGATTACTCACGCCTAACGGTGATCTCACTTATTAAGCTGGATAATTGTGCCTCAAGAAGCACGATCATTCACGCCTAACGGTGATAAAAAAATAATCCCCTTTAGTTATGTGGCCTTTTCTACTCGAGACCTTAAACCCGAGGGATGTTTTCTCATCTGATGCCCTAAGACCGTCTGGTTTGGGAGTCATCGGTTAAAGGCTCGCTACAAGGGTAGACTAGAAAGCCTAGACTAAGGGAAGATTAAAAAAAAAAAAAAAAGAGAAAAAAAAAAAAATATATATATATATATATATATATATAGATAAATAAATGGCTTGATGGTTGGAGTTGAAATCCCAGAAATTTTCACTGAACACGGTGTGCATATTATCTAGGTTTTATGAAAGATAAAATATTCAATCCAATTTTGAATTCTTACCTTAATTAAAAACAAGATCTTGCATGGATACTAAGTTTAAGGAAGAATGATTATAGGTGGACTTATGACCTAGGATCACTTATATTTTTGCGAAAATAGTTTGTAAACATATCTCTTATTCAAAATGCGTTTTCAAAATACTAACATTTGTCTTCTTTCTTTATGGATTTTGTGGGTGTAATCCGCTGAAAACCCTCAGGAGACAACACTCCTCCTCTAGGGTAACCTAGAGGTTTAACGGCTTGTTGCACATGCTCAGTGCAATCGCGTCACCTGCGAAAGTGGTGTAATAAACTGGTAGTTTAGATTTTTCTTTTCTTTTTCTTTGTTTTGCTCGGGACGAGCAAAAGAATAAGTGTGGGGGTGTGATTAGTATCCAATATTGCATATTTTACATCATAACTCCCATGCATATTACAAATAAATATGTGATTTTCACTCCTCTTCTCTACATATTTGCAGGTACACACTTAATGGAGAGATATCCAAATAATCACTTAATTAACACTAATTAAGTGATTAATCCATGATTAAGATAAAGCCAAATTCAAATCCAGATCTAGAGAGATCCGCGCGCCAATTGGAGAATCCAAGTAGTCCACGTGGCTAACTAACTAACAAGAAGATCTCACCAGAAAGATATGGCTCAACGGCCCAGATCGTGCGGCGATCCCGCGGCAATCCGCGGCAATCCTAGGGCTGTTGAGCCCCGGATTTTGTGGCAACCACCTAGGCTCTCGAAGCTTCTCATTTCTGCTATAAATACTCCACCTTCACCTGCGAGCAAAGACTGATCAGAGAAGAGAGAGAGATTAGTGTAAAGCTTTGTATTTTTGTTAGTTTTTCTTTAGGATTTTTAGCTCTCTATGATCTTCTCTTCCCTAGAATTCAATGTAAAAGAGAGTGATTGTGAGGGAGAGAGCTTGTGTAATCAAGGGTGACACTTGAAGCAACAAGGATTGATCCATCCTCCTTCCTCTACTTGAAGCTTGGTTCTAGTTCTATGTGCTTTCTTTAATTGCTTTCTTTATTGCTTTGTTTACTTCTTGCAATTTACTTCATGCTTTCTTGTATTTTCTTATGGCTTGTTGTAGCTAATTCCTTCTCCATGTACTAGTTTACCACTAGTTTAGCTTACTTCACTAACTCATGGGTGATTGCCTTTGTTAATCTTGCAAGTTGTATGATCTTCTCTTCTCCGACGGTTAAACCACCGTCTACCAAGTGAGAAAGTAATTAGGTCAACACGCGAGACTAATCCTAAGCCGATGGAGTGACAACATTAGGCACGCATTCGCTATCAAGGAGTCTAGTAAGTCTTGGCAAGCTAGCAAGGTAAGCTAGTCATGGATCTATTCTTTCTTTAAGTTTTCTTTCCTTTTCTTGTGAATACCACATCCACTTCTTGATTTCTTTTCCCACGACTTTTCCACCATGAACATATCCATCTTTTCTTTTAGTTTCTTTTGCATTTGATTCACTAAGTTTATAAGCAAGAGAAGAATACTCGTTTGTTCACTTCACTACCACACGTAAAGCTTCCATCGCGAGCTCTCCCTGAGATTCGACTCGGTATAGTCCTATACTATAGCGGAGACAAGAAAGGGTACATCAAATACATTTACTACATAATAAGTACACCTTTTTAGTCTTAATCAATAGACACTTAACACAAATTTTTTTTTTGATAAGATGTCTGATCAAGTGTCTTTTCCTTTTGCAGTGCTACACTCTTCTGCCCCACTCTCCAAGAAGCGCCACTTTGGGCACGTAGGTGGCCCTGACCGTGATTTAATCTTTGCGCTGCAAAGGACTGTACCTGTGACTGCTGACAGGTCGCAGGAGCGCAAGAAAAGGCTCTCCAATGTTGACATGATAACTTTTTGGGAGCTTATGACTGACGCAGCATTCACAACGGATGCTCGCATTCCGCTGGAGAAGCCTGCCTTCTTCTTTGGAGACCATGTCGGCGATGGCGGCTATTCTATATATGACGGAACTTATAAATGGCTCCGCCAGATAGGGGGTAGAAGATTCTTTCTTCCGGACATGGAGAGGATGTACCCGCTGTCTTATCTCCAGCACACGTCCATCCCTCGGAAGATGAAATGGGACCTTTCCCGATATGTCCCTGAGATTACCCTTGGTGACTTAGGCTCCAAAAGGGTATACCGTCATGATAGTCATGATAGGGCGGTTCTCGGCCTGTTCCCCGGGTCGCTCAGGACTGAGCCCCCTGTTGGAGAAACACCAAAACTTGGCACCACTTTCCTCAACGCGTTCATGAAAGTGGAGGGTGATTTTCCGATTGAGTTCCGTTCGCCCGGCTGGGTTCATTCCACCGAGAAGTATTGGTGGGGCAGGATGGTGAGCTTCGTCCTTGCCGACCTTAGGGACTTGTTGGAGCAAACGGATCTGTACCAGGCAGTCAGGGCCGTACAGTATGGTATCCCGCCGAGTTCTCAGAACTTCTTCGGGGTCCTGGAGCGGTACAATCCTTTAATGGGGACATTCTTCACTCCGGTCGGAGAGATGGGCCTTGCCCTGCACGAGTTGCTCGTGGCTCCTCCCTTGACCCTCTCCCTACTTCCCTCAGAGCCCTCAGATACTGCTCGACGCCTCGCGAGCGTTTACCGGACCCCGACCTTGCTTCAAAATTTGCATTGATGCTCTCAATGCATGAATACTCCGGAACAAAGGATGGTGACTGGTTGGCCTGGAAATACCAAGTACAGAAGCTGAAGCTGGTACGGCCCTTTGGCTCCTTGAGAGGTAGACGGAAAGTTGCTTCCGTCCCTCCGGCCACGCTATAGTACCAAGCCCGAGCACCTTCGAACAAGTTCCCACTGAAGGCGAGTCGAGCATTGGGGTTGCCAACGTAGAGTTGATCATAGCCGAACTGCCGGGCGAAGCGATTCGGCATATATGGCTCGATCGTGCATGAAGTCCCTTGCCGGAAAAGCACATACCCAAGCCGGATGTTAATCAACCACCAGAAGATCCCCGTTGACAGCCTAGTGAAATCATCTTGGCCTGTGGAGTCAGTATATAGTTCCCCAAAAGATGCACCAGGAATCTCGGGGAAGCAGCGGTTAAGCTGGTAGTTCGAAGCAGACAGAATGCACTTTCGAACGTAATACATGTAAGTATTACACCAGTTAGAACCCTCCAGCAGCTGTACAAAGGGGACAAAACCCTCACTCCAAGGCACCAGCGTCATCAGAGAGGGGCAGTGCATCACGTACCAAGCCATTAAGTACGTGTAGGGCAGCTCGACCCGAGGGTTGGGACGCTTCACCGTCGGCTTCCCCTCTGAGTCAACAATCGGCTTGCCATGGGAATCGACAGCCTTCCCTGCCTCGCAGAAAGTCTGGGTCAACGCCCGCAACCCGCTTTGAATGCCAGCCGCCATGGCCGGAAGAAGGGCGATGGGACTGCCATAGGCTAGGAGCACCGCCGGGTACACTACATCGGCAACAATGACTTCATGTGGCAGTGTGGGCAACACACAGCGCTTCAACCATAGCATTAAGAAGCCTGCCAACAGTGCTCGATCGGAGACATGAATCCGGGCCTGATGGTGAAAGCTTTCGAAAACTATGTCAGGTTCGAAACCATCCTCGTTCGAAACCGTGGTGTAGAAGCCTTCAAAAGCCGTAATCCTGTCGTCAATCTCCTTGTCGGAGCTGGGAGCCAGTCGGGTTACCGGATGGTCTTTCTTATTGATACCGTTAAACAAGTAGCTGGCCCAAGACAGCTGCTTGACTCCTCCCGACCTCCAAGAAGTTACCTGACCGCAAATGTGAAAGTGACATAACACCTCCCAATAAGTCTCGTACACTTGAGGAGACCCTTTCTTCATAAGGTTGAGCTCCTCAGTGGTTGAATATGTCCCAACCACTGAGGAGCTCAACCTTATGAAGAAAGGGTCTCCTCAAGTGTACGAGACTTATTGGGAGGTGTTATGTCACTTCCACATTTGCGGTCAGGTAACTTCTTGGAGGTCGGGAGGAGTCAAGCAGCTGTCTTGGGCCAGCTACTTGTTTAATGGTATCAATAAGAAAGACCATCTAGTAACCCGACTGGCTCCCAGCTCCGACAAGGAGATTGACGACAGGATTACGGCTTTTGAAGGCTTCTACACCACGGTTTTGAACGAGGATGGTTTCGAACCTGACATGGTTTTCGAAAGCTTTCACCATCAGGCCCGGATTCATGTCTCCGATCGAGCACTGTTGGCAGGCTTCTTAATGCTATGGTTGAAGCGCTGTGTGTTGCCCACGCTGCCACATGAAGTCATTGTTGCCGATGTAGTGTACCCGGCGGTGCTCCTGGCCTATGGCAGTCCCATCGCCCTTCTTCCGGCCATGGCGGCTGGCATTCAAAGCGGGTTGCGGGCGTTGACCCAGACTTTCTGCGAGGCAGGGAAGGCTGTCGATTCCCATGGCAAGCCGATTGTTGACTCAGAGGGGAAGCCGACGGTGAAGCGTCCCAACCCTCGGGTCGAGCTGCCCTACACGTACTTAATGGCTTGGTACGTGATGCACTGCCCCTCTCTGATGACGCCGGTGCCTTGGAGTGAGGGTTTTGTCCCCTTTGTACAGCGGCTGGAGGGTTCTAACTGGTGTAATCTTACATGTATTACGTTCGAAAGTGCATTCTGTCTGCTTCGAACTACCAGCTTAACCGCTGCTTCCCCGAGATTCCTGGTGCATCTTTTGGGAACTATATACTGTTGGCCCAAGGTTACAATCAACCCATGTTTAGTGTATTTTGATGATTACAAAACATATTAGTTATTTGTACTAATATAAATTGTTGTTTAAGTGTGTTTCAGGTTTATATATTAAAGAGATGAATTCTTCCCTAAAGGAAGGTACATTGGACTCAAGACAAGTCAAATTGGGCTCAAAGTGCAATATTGAAGATCAAGTGAAGATTGCCCATGTTGAAGTCTTGAAGACCTAGAAGTTTGTAAGTGTAGTTTTGTTAAAGATAGAATATGTGAAATTTGGCTCTAGGATTTGCACACACACTTGTTTTGAATGTTTCTATGTTTTTGAAAATGTTTATTTCTAAGTTTATGCCTTGGTTTATACATACATGTACTCAAAGCTTTATATCTTCAAAAACTTGTTTAAAACATGATATAAACTATTTTCTACATAACACTTAGCTTCAGATTTTTTAAAAGAATTTTTACAAAATTTTCTATCTCAAAAATCTGCCCAGAAAAAGACTATTTCAGGCAGACCGGTCGACCGGCAGTCGACCGGCTGCTGTGTCCAGACATGCACAGGCTGTGCATGTCTGTCGGTCGACCGATCCTACATACCGGTCGACCGAAAAGAGATGGTTGCTCTCTGTATCTTTTCGGTCGACTGGGTCGGTCGACCGATAGAAGGAAACTGTGTTTCCTTTGTTGGATCGGTCGACTGGCAGTCGACCGAAGTCGCAACGACTCTTTTGCCAGCAGGGACCCGGTCGACCGGCAGTCGACCGGTAGGCCTGCAACAGGCCATAACAGCTCTTTCCTCTTTTAGAGTTTCTGAAAATCTGTTTTTGGTTTTCTCTTTAACAGAGTTTTTAGGAGTTGTTGGGACTCTTTTTCTGATCAAATTAGCTGGAAAAATCAGAGTTTTAACCTATTCTCTCCCTATAAATAGTGGGGAATAGGCCTTAGTTATTTACCAAGAAAAAATACAAGTTTTCATAGTTTTCAAGAGAAAGAGAAAAATAGTTTAAAGCTTTCATTTCCATTCTTTCAAAATTGGTTTTTCAGTTGTTGTTTGATCTCTAATATCACTCTACAACTGAAGCTTTTCTCACCACACTTCATAGAGCCAAAAATTTCATATTCTTTCTATAGGTGAAGTTGTAAAAGAGTGAGAGTGTTTGTAAAAGAGTGTTGTGGTCTAGTTAAAGATCACTATTTGTAATCCTTGTTCTTGTGGAGACAAGCTCCTCGGTGGAGTCTCTTTGTAAGGTGAAGCTACGGGCTTGAGGTCTTTGGAGGCCTAACTTGTACGGGATCCTAAGGGGATAGTGGAAACCCTTCACGGAGGTGAAGGCGGGGACTAGAGCAACGGGCTCGAACCTCGAAACAAATCATCTTGTTTGCGATTGCCTTGGCGTTCTTCTTGCTTACTTTCTTGCTTTATATCACTTCCAATTTATTGCTTGAGAACTAACCTTTATTTGTGCAATCCTTATTTGTTTACTTTACTTGCTATTTTACTTGTGTGTATTTCATTTTCATCATCATACTTGGCATTGATCAATCACACCTCAATACAACACGGTTGCATTGCGCACCTCTAACCCATTTAAGGGGAATTGGGAGGAAGGAGTTCAGAACCTCGCAAGGGGTATTCGGCTCTTAGTCGTGTTTTTGAGAGATTGTTGCATCATTCATTTCATAAGTTTAAAAAGATCATTAGATTAGCAATTACACCTATTCACCCCCCCTCTAGGTGTATTTCAATTGGTATCAGAGCTTGGACTCTAGGATTTGGCTTAACAACCTTAGAGAGATCCTCATATTGCTAATCATTTCATTCATTTCCACATAGTAAACATGGCCGATGGTATTAAGACACCCCCTAAGTTTGATGGACTTAACTTTCCCATATGGAAGGTTAAGATGACCGTTTTCTTGCAATCTCTAGGTAGCCGAGTTGCAAAGGCCGTGACTAAACAATTTAGTGTACCCCCCGGTGATGAATCTACTTGGTCCGAAATTGAGACCAAGGAGTTTGATGCCAATGCTAGGGCTCATTATGCACTCCTACAAGCCCTCAATGATGATGACATAGCTAGAGTCATCCATTGCAAATCCGCCTATGAGATTTGGACCCATTTGCTAGTAACACATGAGGGGACATCACAAGTGAAGAGGGCCAAGATAGACCTTCTTCGGTCCCAATATGAAAATTTTAGCATGCAAGAACATGAAACCATAGATGATATGGTTACTAAATTTACTAAGATTACTAATGGGCTTTCTTCTCTAGGTGAAGAGATCAACAACGACCAAAGGGTGAGAAAGATCATCCGGGCTCTTCCTCCATCATGGGAAGTGAAAGCTACAACATTGAAGGAACTCAATGATAAAGATGAGATTGAGCTCATCGGACTCATTGGAATTTAAAAACCCATGAGATGGAGAGGAAGGGAAGGGAGGACATGGCACCCTCCAAAAAGAAGACCATTGCCTTCAAAAGTCATGCTACCTACTCCGACGAAGATGACGAAGAAGAAGATGACGAGGAGCTCTCACTTCTAGTCAAAAATGTCCGGAGGATGTACAACAAGGCAAAGTTCCAAGGAAGGAGGAGATGGCAAGGAGGCAAGGAAGAAAGGAAGATCATTTGCTTTAATTGCCAAAAGCCGGGACACATTGTAGCGGAGTGTCCGGACCAAGTAAAGCCATCTTCATCCAAGAAGCCATACAAGAAGAAGGCTATGAAAGCAACATGGGATGACGAAAGTGAATCCGAGGAGGAGATCGACACCGCCAACATGTGCTTCATGGCAAATGAGAGCACAAGCAAGGTAACCCCCTCAACTCTTCTTGATGATGATTTATCCATGGATGAGCTAGGAGAAGCTTTTATAGAACTTTCTCAAAATTATGACTTCATGAAGAAAAAGTACTTGAAAATGAAAAAGGATAATGAATCTTTGAGTCTTCAAGTGTTAAATCTTTCTAAAGAAAATAATGACTTGCATTCTTCTTTAGTTTCCACTAAAAATGAGTTTGAAAAATATAAGATTGCTTGTAAAGGAAAGACCCCATTTGTAGATTCTAATGAGATTACCATGCTTAAGGAAAGATTAGACTCATTAGATGTTGTTTTGAAAAAGTGTAGTGAGTTTGACAAGAAGAAGATGGAGAATATGTTTCCTAAGAAACAAGCTCCTAAGAAAAATGTTCATCATGCTCATGCTCATGTACATGCTACACAACCTATGCATCATGGTAAACCCCCAAAGCATGCTCACACTTCACATACACACCATGCATTCATGTATAGAAAAGTGTACTCATGTTCACATTGTGGACGGAAAGGACACTTAGCTAATTTTTGTTATGATAGACTAAGTGCATCACATCATAATGTTTGGGTTCGTAATACTAACTTTCAAGGACCCAAGAAAGTTTGGGTACCAAAGTCAACCATTGTTTTAAATGATGTAGGTACTTTCCAAAGCTCAAAGACGTAGAGGTTTATGGTATCTTGATAGCGGTTGCTCAAGGCACATGACTTGGGACATTAACAATTTCGCAACCCTATCAAGATATCATGAAGGTGGCACCGTCACCTTCGGAGATGACGCCAAGGGTAAAATCATTGGTAGTGGTAATGTAAAGCTTGGCACTTCTCCTTTAATTGAAAATGTAGTTTTAGTTGATGGCCTCAAGCATAATCTCTTGAGTGTTAGTCAACTTTGTGATAAAGGTTTTGATGTAGTTTTTGACAATGTTGCTTGTAAAGTAATTGATAGAACTTTCAATGTTTGTGTATTTTCCGGTTTTCGTGAAAGCAATGTTTATATGATTGATATGTTAAATATGTCTTGTAACATTACTTGTTTAAAAGCCCTCGATGACGACTCTTGGTTATGGCATAGGAGATTAGGCCACGTTTCATTTGACCATATTTCTAGGCTTAACTCTAAGGAAATGGTGAAGGGTATTCCTTCATTGAACTTTGAAAAGGACCGAGTTTGTGACGCATGTCAATTTGGGAAACAAACTAAGTCCTCATTCAAATCAATTAAGGATATCATGTCATCACGTCCATTGGAGCTAATCCACATGGATTTATTTGGCCCTACACAAACCAAAAGTTTAAGTGGGAGTAGATTTGCTTATGTTTTAGTAGATGATTTTTCGCGTTTTACTTGGGTTTATTTTCTTGAACATAAAAGTCAAACCTTTTCACAATTTCAAGCCTTTAAGAAAAGAGTTGAAAAGGAAAATGACTCCTCAATAATTAAAATAAGAAGTGATAGAGGAGGTGAGTTCATTAACCTTCCCTTTACCACTTTTTGTGAGGAACATGGAATAAAACATGAACTTTCTTGTCCTAGAACTCCACAACAAAATGGAGTAGTTGAGCGGAAAAATCGTACTTTACAAGAGATGGCTAGGACAATGTTAAATGAATATGGTCTACCACATTATTTGTGGGCCGAGGCCGTTCATACTTCATGTTACATTGCAAATCGTGTTTTCCTATGTAAAAATACTACTAAGACTTCTTATGAGATGTATTTTTCTAGAAAACCTAATGTTTCTTATTTCAAAGTGTTTGGTTGCAAATGTTTTGTTTTAAATACAAATATTAATTTGGGAAAATTTGATGCTAGATCATATGAGGCTATTTTTGTAGGTTACTCAAATACTAGTAAGGCTTATAGAGTCTTCAATAGGTCAACTTTGACTATTGAGGAATCTATTCATGTTAAATTTGAGGAATCTAACAAGTTTGTTAAGAATTGTGTAGAAATTGATGCTTTAGATGAAGGTTGGAGAAAGTGACCTTGGAGGATGCTTCTACCATGGGAGACAAGCCAAAGGATGGTGATGGAAGTGAAGCCAAAGTGGAAGAGGCTCAAGGAAATGAACATCAAGCAAATGAAGAGGAGCCCTCTCAACCACTACCAAAGGATTGGAGATTCAATCCTCATCATCCCAAGGACCTCGTCATAGGTGAAGTATCAAAAGGGGTAACCACTCGCTCTAAGATTCAAGATTTTTGTGGTAATTTTGCTTTTATTTCACACATAGAACCTAAAAATGTCCTCGAGGCCGAGGCCGATTCATATTGGTTGCTTGCTATGCAAGAGGAGCTCAATCAATTTGAGCGCAACCAAGTTTGGCACCTTGTTCCTAGGGCCCACGATAGACCAACAATTGGTACTAAGTGGATCTTTAAGAACAAGTTGGATGAATCGGGTAATGTAGTTAGAAACAAGGCTAGGTTAGTTGCCCAAGGTTACACTCAAATTGAGGGAATCGATTTTGAAGAAACCTTTGCACCCGTAGCACGGCTCGAAGCCATACGGATGACCTTAGCATATGCCTCATTTAAAGATTTTAAGTTATTTCAAATGGATGTAAAGAGTGCTTTTCTTAATGGTTATATTGATGAGGAGGTGTATGTTGAACCAACCCCCGGTTTGTTGATCCTACACACCCTAATTATGTTTATAAATTAGATAAAGCACTATATGGTTTGAAACAAGCCCCTAGGGCTTGGTATGAAAGATTGTCTTCATTTTTGCTTTCAAATGATTTTAAGAAAGGAAAAGTTGATAAAACATTATTTACCAAACATATAGATCAAGATATCCTCATAGTTCAAATTTATGTTGATGACATTATTTTTGGATCTACTAATGTTTCACTTTGCAAGAATTTTGAGTCATGCATGAAAAAGGAATTCGAGATGTCTATGATGGGGGAGCTCAACTTCTTCCTTGGACTTCAAATCAAGCAACGTAGTGATGGGACATTCATCAACCAAGCCAAGTACACCAAAGAACTCATCAAGAGGTTCGGGCTTGAAGGATCCAAAGTAGCAAAGACTCCCATGGCAACCACTACGAAACTTGACAAGGACGAACAAGGTAAGGAAGTAGACATCAAATTATTTCGTAGCATGATTGGTAGTTTACTCTATCTTACGGCTAGTAGGCCGGATATAATGTTTTCCGTATGTTTATGTGCACGTTTTCAATCATGTCCTAAGGAATCACACTTAATAGCGGTAAAACGCATAATTAGGTATCTTAAGGGCACAATTGATTTAGGTTTGTGGTATCCGAAAACTAACCAATTTACCATGACTAGTTATTCGGATGCCGACTATGCCGGTTGTAGGGTAGATAGGAAGAGCACAAGTGGCACTTGCCAATTCTTGGGCAATTGTCTTGTGTCTTGGTCTTCCAAGAAGCAAAATAGTGTAGCCCTTTCAACCGCCGAGGTGGAGTATGTAGCAGCCGGAGCTTGTTGTGCACAAGTACTCTGGATGAAACATACTCTTCTCGATTTTGATTTACATTTTGATCATGTTAAGATTTATTGTGATAATACTAGTGCTATTCACATGACCAAAAATGCTAATCAACATAGTAAAACCAAACATATAGACATTAGATATCATTTTCTTAGAGATCACTTTGAAAAAGGTGACATTGATATCGATTTTGTTTCCACAGATTTTCAACTTGCAGATATTTTCACAAAACCTTTAGATTATGCAAGATTTTCATTTATTTGTGGTGAATTGAATGTATGTAAGATTGATACTTAAAATATCTTAGTTTGTTTTGTTTTGGTTTCTAATATGTTTGTTTTGTTTTGTCTTAAAATTTTTTTTTTTTTTAACCCTTTTTGATGTATGACAAAAAGGGGGAGAAAATATAGGGAGAAAATATATGGAGAAAATAGAAAATATATGTTGTTTGTTTTAAATTTTGTTATTTCTTATGATAGTTTATTTTTGGTGATGATATTTTTCAATGCTTTATGTATGCTTACATAGTTGTTCATATTCATGTTAAAT
The DNA here is from genome assembly GCA_038442645.1 of Agave tequilana. Lineage (NCBI taxonomy): Eukaryota > Viridiplantae > Streptophyta > Magnoliopsida > Asparagales > Asparagaceae > Agave > Agave tequilana. The sequence continues at coordinate 229,678 of JAVJIF010007657.1, forward strand.
ACATAGCATTGTTTAAGGGGGAGCTTTCCAAGCTCTTTCCTCTTTTATTTGTTTAATAACTCATATGTTTTGTCATCATCAAAAAGGGGGAGATTGTTGGCCCAAGGTTACAATCAACCCATGTTTAGTGTATTTTGATGATTACAAAACATATTAGTTATTTGTACTAATATAAATTGTTGTTTAAGTGTGTTTCAGGTTTATATATTAAAGAGATGAATTCTTCCCTAATGGAAGGTACATTGGACTCAAGACAAGTCAAATTGGGCTCAAAGTGCAATATTGAAGATCAAGTGAAGATTGCCCATGTTGAAGTCTTGAAGACCTAGAAGTTTGTAAGTGTAGTTTTGTTAAAGATAGAATATGTGAAATTTGGCTCTAGGATTTGCACACACACTTGTTTTGAATGTTTCTATGTTTTTGAAAATGTTTATTTCTAAGTTTATGCCTTGGTTTATACATACATGTACTCAAAGCTTTATATCTTCAAAAACTTGTTTAAAACATGATATAAACTATTTTCTGCATAACACTTAGCTTCAGATTTTTTAAAAGAATTTTTACAAAATTTTCTATCTCAAAAATCTGCCCAGAAAAGACTATTTCAGGCAGACCGGTCGACCGGCAGTCGACCGGCTGCTGTGTCCAGACATGCACAGGCTGTGCATGTCTGTCAGTCGACCGATCCTACATACCGGTCGACCGAAAAGAGATGGTTGCTCTCTGTATCTTTTCGGTCGACTGGGTCGGTCGACCGATAGAAGGAAACTGTGTTTCCTTTGTTGGATCGGTCGACTGGCAGTCGACCGAAGTCGCAACGGCTCTTTTGCCAGCAGGGACCCGGTCGACCGGCAGTCGACCGGTAGGCCTGCAACAGGCCATAACGGCTCTTTCCTCTTTTAGAGTTTCTGAAAATCTGTTTTGGTTTTCTCTTTAACAGAGTTTTTAGGAGTTGTTGGGACTCTTTTTCTGATCAAATTAGCTGGAAAAATCAGAGTTTTAACCTATTCTCTCCCTATAAATAGTGGGGAATAGGCCTTAGTTATTTACCAAGAAAAATACAAGTTTTCATAGTTTTCAAGAGAAAGAGAAAAATAGTTTAAAGCTTTCATTTCCATTCTTTCAAAATTGGTTTTTCAGTTGTTGTTTGATCTCTAATATCACTCTACAACTGAAGCTTTTCTCACCACACTTCATAGAGCCAAAAATTTCATATTCTTTCTATAGGTGAAGTTGTAAAAGAGTGAGAGTGTTTGTAAAAGAGTGTTGTGGTCTAGTTAAAGATCACTATTTGTAATCCTTGTTCTTGTGGAGACAAGCTCCTCGGTGGAGTCTCTTTGTAAGGTGAAGCTACGGGCTTGAGGTCTTTGGAGGCCTAACTTGTACGGGATCCTAAGGGGATAGTGGAAACCCTTCACGGAGGTGAAGGCGGGGACTAGAGCAACGGGCTCGAACCTCGAAACAAATCATCTTGTTTGCGATTGCCTTGGCGTTCTTCTTGCTTACTTTCTTGCTTTATATCACTTCCAATTTATTGCTTGAGAACTAACCTTTATTTGTGCAATCCTTATTTGTTTACTTTACTTGCTATTTTACTTGTGTGTATTTCATTTTCATCATCATACTTGGCATTGATCAATCACACCTCAATACAACACGGTTGCATTGCGCACCTCTAACCCATTTAAGGGGAATTGGGAGGAAGGAGTTCAGAACCTCGCAAGGGGTATTCGGCTCTTAGTCGTGTTTTTGAGAGATTGTTGCATCATTCATTTCATAAGTTTAAAAAGATCATTAGATTAGCAATTACACCTATTCACCCCCCCTCTAGGTGTATTTCATATACTGACTCCAAGGCCAAGATGATTTCACTAGGCTGTCAACGGGGATCTTCTGGTGGTTGATTAAATCCGGCCTGGGTATGTGCTTTTCCGGCAAGGGACTTCATGCACGATCGAGCCATATATGCCGAATCGCTTCGCCCGGCAGTTCGGCTATGATCAACTCTACGTTGGCAACCCCAATGCTCGACTCGCCTTCAGTAGGAACTTGTTCGAAGGTGCTCGGGCTTGGTACTATAGCGTGGCCGGAGGGACGAAGCAACTTTCCGTCTACCTCTCAAGGAGCCAAAGGGCTGTACCAGCTTCAGCTTCTGTACTTGGTATTTCCAGGCCAACCAGTCACCATCCTTTGTTCCGGAGTATTCATGCATTAAGAGCATCAATGCAAATTTCGAAGCAAGGTCGGGGTCCGGTAAACGCTCGCGAGGCGTCGAGCAGTATCTGAGGGCTCTGAGGGAAGTAGGGAGAGGGTCGAGGAAGGAGCCACGAGCAACAAAGGCTCGACAAGCAGTGAGTAAGCGTGCTCGAGGCTCTACTTCTACTGCTGACCCTGCCCCAAAGAAGGTCCGGAGAGACTTGACGGCCGAAGTTTCTCTATCCGAAGACATCCCTTCTGGTGTTGAGGAACCGAGGGAAGAAGAGGCGGACGAGGATGATGCCCCCTTAGTCCATGCCCGCAGGTTACGCAGCAGGGGCCCCAGGATTGTGGAGGAAGCGGAGCCTGCTGACGAACCAACCGCTGCTGACGAGGTCGAGCAGTTCGAAGTTGACATCATGAGCGGAGGTGATGTTGAGATTCTGGGGGTCTCAGTTCAGCCCGGGTCTTCCTCAGCTCACGAAAGGAAAGATGAGGCACCGCAACCGGAGGTCGACATCATGAGTGATGTTGAGATTGCAGGAATCTCAACTCAGCCCGGTTCTTCCCCTGCTCATGAAACGAGAGATGAGGCACAGCAACCTGGGTCTCCAAGTGTGTTCGTCTCCAGTCCTCGGACAGTTGACCCCAGCCCTACCACTGGGGTAATTGGTGGCAAGGCTCCGGCTATCGAGGCCTCTCGCGTCGAACTGTCATCTTCCTTATCCGCAGAGGGAAGCGATTTTGAGGATGAGGTTGATTATGGTGACGAACCCGCTCCTCCTGATCCGAGTAAATTCTCACACATCTCGGAGGAGGAAATACATAGGTGTGAGCCGTTGACGGCATCACCACTGGCGGCAGTTATTCCCGCTGAAGGTACTCTTTTCACCTTCTGACTTGATTTCCCTTTTCATTTTGAAGAGGAGGTTTTAACATTCTCCTTTTATACTGCAGGGTTGGTCGAGGATATTGAGGCTGCAACCTCCTCGCATATCGAGGAGATGGTGCAAGAGTTGACCCAGCCGGAAGGAGTTGAGACTTCAGCCGCTGAGATGCCTCCAGAGAAGGCAACTACTGAAATCGGGGAGACTCCCACTCTGCAGGACGAGGAGGCAACCACTGAAGCCAGGAAGACTTCTACTCTGCAGGATTCGCCCAAGAATTCGACATCTCTGGACCTCCAACTTGGTAAGGAAGTTTTGATGTCTTGGATGTTTCTCTTTTCACCATTGTAGCTAATGTTGAGATAATTTGCAGAGAGAACTGGGGGGCTCAGGTGGAGAGTCTGACGGTCAATGCCCCTCTAGAAGGCCACACAGCTCAAGCCTCGGCCGAGGTTTCTGAGGAGGTCGAGCTCACTACTCTGTCATCAGCTGTGGAGGTTCCTGCAGAGGTAGCGCCCCCAGAAGCGCTAGTGGCTACTGTTGCTCCTGCCGTACCGGTGGTCAGCCCGACTCTTGCGCGAGAAGAGCCGGCTTACATCCCTCACCCTGTGATAGAAAGGGGGTCAGGGAGCACCTCGGGCGATAATACTATGGAGTTCCTGACACGCAAAACGGTGCAACAGTTCTTTGACTCGATGCGATCATGCATCGATTTCATCCTGTCTGGGGGTAGCTCCTTTGAATTCGCCCGGATGTTTCTCGGAAACTTGACCGAGAACATCAAGTTGGCCGGAGGCCCTTCGCTAGCCCAGGCGTGTCTGATGGTGGTGGAGCAGCTGGGACAAGATCTGAGAGAGCTTCGATCCCTGGAGGATGCCGACTCATTCCACGAAGCCCAGGAAACTCTGAATAGGCTCCTTGCTGCTCAAGAGCAGGAGCGACGGGAGGAGAAGGAGAAGATAACCGATAACACCCGTCTTCTTGAAGGTTTCCAGGCTGATTATCAAAGGCTAACAGTCGAGTCCAAGGAATCTGTCATGATCATACAGGCTGCAAAGCAGGCTATCCTTAACTCTCGGGCTGCGATAGCCAGGGCTGAGGCCATGATTGCTTTTAACGAACAGAAGCTTGCTACCTCTGAAAAGAGGCTAGCGGAGTTAGAGGCTGCTAAGGCGCAAGTTGAAGCAAACCTCTCTGTTCGTTCATCCGAGTTGGAATCCCTCCGTGTACAAGCGCAGGGATTTTTATCTGAGGCGGATCTGCGGGCCCAAGCTCTCATGGAGGCTGAGAAGGCGCGTCAACATAAGATACATCGCCTTAGAGAGCAAATCCGTTCCTTGGCGAACCAGGACTTGTAGCCTTCCCTTCTTTTTTGTAAAGAAAAGGACACTCTGTTTTACTAAGAGTGTTTGTATTAACTTTTATCAGATGTAATAAAAGTCTTTGGAGTCCTTGTTTCATCTTTATTGCCTTACTGTAGATGAATTCAACTTCTCAAGTCTTCTTAATGAGACGCGACATTGATTCATAGGAACCTAGGTAGAACCAAATTTTTCTGATGAGACGCAGCATCAAATCATAGAGAGAGACGCGGTCATCAGTTCTTAGACAGAACCAAGTCCTTTTGATGAGACGTGGCGTCAATTCACAGAGAGAAACGCGGGTTTAATTGACGCGAATCTGTTCTGCTAATGAAGACGCGACTCAAGTGGACGCGAAGAACGCAGTTTTTGAGTGTGACTCACTGGTCGCAGTCCTTTAGGATGCAGCGCTGGGTCTTTTGACTAGGTGCGAACAACCATCACTACCCATGCAGACACAGCTCCTCTGATGAAGACGCAGTTTGAGCGAACGCGAGGGACGCAGCCTTGCGTATTTTCTGACTAATCCCACAATGGCCTAAGTCTTTTGCTGAGTTAAGTGCTTTCCCTTAACATGGGCCCCGTTTGCTGAAGGGACGCAACTTTGGGTCGCGCGAACATTCCTCTGGAATGTAGGTGGACATCATTCAGTCTGGAAAAGGGACGCGAATTCCTGGACGCGGCTTTCTTATCTGCGTCTTGATGTAACTTCCTCGGCGTTAAATGCGACCTGACTTAAAGATTTCATAAGATCTTTGAACGTCAAGTCTTCATTGACGATTGGGAAACTGGGTCGTCCGTTGTTTCCCAAAGTAGTTGTCCACGTGTTGGTTTCTTATTGGACTCAGGCGTTAATGCCTTTTAATGCAAAACCGGCGCTGGCGGTTTGAGACCAGCGTCTGCGACGCTTCCCGAAGCAACGTTCCACGCTCAGACTCCTATTGGATTTTAACGGTCGTGCGGTCATTAAGGCTGATGGTTTTGATTAATGAACCATTAATGACAGCTATCAGGGGCTGCCTATAAATAGGGGTTCCTTCTCTCCCTTTAACAGTCCATACTGTGTTCTTTTTGAGAGCGAGTGCTCTGAGAGTTTCTGCCTTCCCCCTTCAAAGGACTTCACCAGGGGTTTGCCTCCATGGATGAAGATGACCCAGAGCTTTCATGCTTCAGTTTGGTCTCTTCAGAAGATTACCACTGTCAAGTGATTTCAATAACAGAAAGCATCTCTCTGAACTCCTTTTATGTCCGCGCTTCGATGCAGAGAGTTATACTCTTAATAGAGGCCTCTGCGGGTACGCCGTTCTAATTTGCCATGACCTTTTTTAGTCCCAACCAATTCTGAACTTTAGTATATCTCTTAGAGAGATATCATCTGGACTTTCTTGCGAAGTCATGGTTGGTGCATTCCTCTTCTGGAATTTGCGCCATCGACTTAAGCTTCTCTGGACGCGAGTACAGAAGTCTTTGGCGCTTGGCGCTGGCTTTGCTCCTGAAGCTCGCGTTTTATGGCCACTGACTTGGAGGAATTCCAACTCGGGTTGAAGGTTTCAGACCTGAATCTTGCAACTCCTGTTCCTCCAACAGAGAGATGGCAATTTTTGGCGTCTGATTCTCTGCGTGCCTTGTATCTTAAACGCGGATGTGGAATTAGGTCGCGTTTGAATTCTGTGTGTATCACAGTCTTGCTCGCGTCTGTTTCTGCCACCGCGGAAGTTTGACTCACTGCGTGGGTCATTCTCGCGTCTGCAGTCTTCAGCAATAACCGCGTTTGTGACTTAGTTTTCTTCGCTGAAGTGTACTAAGTTCCAGATGTTCTGATTCCTTTGTTTATTCCTTGCAGGTAGGCTTGAACGTCCTTTTTCACGTTCGCTGGGCCCCTGAAAAAATATTTCGGCCGGCGAATTTGTTCGATGTTCGTCCACAAGGGAAGAAGTCATGGTCCTCGTCGTCTACAAGGGAAGAAGTCATGGCCCTTGTCGGGGACTTAACCCTCGCCAAGATCTCTTTGAATGCGACGCACCAGTCATGCTTGCTGGCATGGCATGGTCAGAGTAAGGATGGCGGCGAGGGGGTTACGGTGGATATAGTGGTGGTTAGCATCCCCTTCCTCTCTCACCCCAGAAGTGACATCGAGGACACTCCATATTTGTTGGATGGCCTTCTGGCGAAAGAGATGCTCATGAATGAAGGGTTGCAGGGCTTTCTGCTGCCACCGGACCTCAAGAACACCATTGCTCTTAGCTTAGTCAGCTAGGGCTCTTTCGATGTTCACGTCATGCACCATAGTGCAATCGGCTCCAACTGTCGCCACAGTTTGGCGCTTTTCCAAACATCGTGCACTTGGAATCAGATGCGGCTTCAAGGAGTGAGTACAGCCTCTGAGAGAGAGGGACTTCTTTGTACTCCTTAATTGTAACACTCTATCTTATTGTATAAGAGAGCGTTTTGTATCACTTTCATAAGGCTGAATACAAATAAAAGTGACATTTTTCTTCCTGCCTCTTTCTATTATCTTGAACCTTTTGTCTTCAGTTAGACGCATAGAAGCAGAAGATCTTTGACTTCGTCAAAATTTTGATGATAATCTTAATGAGTCAAATTCCGTAGGTAAAGGTTCTATTTCAGGAACTTCCACAATACTGTCAGAGGTATAATATTAACTTGACAGAGATAAAATAATGTTTGGTGGACCAGCCACTTTATAAGAAAAGTGACAGGTGAAACACGTACCCCCAGGGAAGGTGAACTTTTATTAAGGGTTAGATTCACTTGATTAAGCTCAGCTGGGGATTTGAAGGAAAACATTGTCAATGGTGTAGTGTTAACCTAACAATGTTTCTAGGTAGACTTGTTATTCTATTGAAGAGAATAACAAGTAAGACTAGACTCATGGGGAATCTAGGGAAGTCTTTACCGTTAGAGGTGTGATATTAACTTAACGGGTTGAAAGTAGTCTTGTCAGAAGTGTGGTATTAACTTGACAAGAATGTGAGTCAGAGGTGTAATATTAACTTGACTCAAAGGTATTTCAGTTATGTTTTGGGAAAACTGAGAATGTCACTGACATAGGTGTGATGTTTAACTTGACAGTGAGGGCAATGCTAGAGGTGTAATGTGGAACTTAGCATTGGTCATCTCGGCTTGGATAAGGAAGTCGAGGAAGAATCATGGCCATAGGTGTATTGTTGAACTTAGCAATGACTTAGATGCTAGAGGTGTAGTGTTAACTTAGCATCATTCGTTTCAGCTTCAATACGGAAGTCTGAAGGAAAGTGACTGTCAGAGGTGTAATGTTAACTTAAACAGTAATTTTGTCAGAGGTGTGATATTAACTTGACAAGAATTGGCTCGTGCCAAAAAAAACAGTTTGAGGACCTGTCATTCTATTGATGAGAACTGACAGGTGGGATTTGGAGTGCCAGAGATGTAGTGTTAACTTGGCAAATCCGAAAGTTTGTTACTCTACATAGAGTTGACAAGCAAGAGTTGTACTCGACAAAGAGTCTTCATTACCAGAGGTATAGTGTCAACTTGGTAATGATTGTATTTGGTAGACCTACCATTCTGTGGGTGAGAATTGGTAAGGGATTTTGGAGGAAAGAGTGGAGCCAAGTCCACTTAGGATTTTTAGCAAACCCTCAGCTATTAACGGATTTGAGGTGCCTTTACCAACTACCGTTTGAGTTGGGCTAGCCATGCTATTTCCCTCAGCATGATGAGTTGTTGAAGACTTATGTTGGGCTTAAAAGTCAACATTTTCCTCTATCCGTAGTCGTCGGAGGCGTCGGATGTTTGATCAGAGGTGTACTTTTAACTTGATCAGCGGAAGAATACCATTTAAGATTTCTTCAAGAACCTGCCATTGATAGGCATCATGAATGTATCGCCATTTGAAGTTATGAGGCGATACGATCCATTTGAGTAGACTAACTCTACTACGAATGGTCCTTCCCATTTAGGTTGGAATTTACCTTTTGTCTTGTGCGTCATCACCATGGGTCTTCTGACGGCTAAGACTAGGTCGCCTTTCTTGAAAGTTCGCACTTTAACTTTCTTGTTGAAGGATCTGGTAATTTGAGCTTGGTAAAGCTCGATTTGTTGTTGGGCCTGCAAACGCTTATCGTCTAAGGCCTCCAATTCCTGGAGTCGCTGTCGATGCTTCTCCTCGGTTGTCATCTCCGCTGTCAAGGCGACGCGTAGAGATGGAATTTGGATTTCCAGTGGGAGCACGGCTTCACACCCATATACCAAAGAAAATGGCGTGGCTTTAGTTGGGGTTCGCACAGTTGTGCGGTAGGCCCATAAGCATTCACCTAGCTTATCGTCCCAGTCTCGTTGACTTTTCGAGACGAACTTCTTGAGAAGCTTGCCAATAGTCTTGTTGAAAGCTTCTGCGAGGCCATTAGCGGCAGGATAGTATGCCGTTGAGGACACACTCTGGATTCTGAACTTAGCGCAGAATCTCTGGAATGCCTGGCTGATGAACTGGGGTCTATTGTCATGGACAATTCACCGAGGTACACCGAAACGGTAAATAACGTGATGTTTCACAAACTTGATCACGTTAGACGATTTTACCTCCTTTAGAGGAATAGCTTCGGCCCATTTAGAGAAATAATCGGTTATTGCTAAAATAAACCGATGTCCTTTTGATGATGGTGGGCTGATAGGGCCAACCACGTCCATTCCCCACATTTCAAATGGCCAGGTAGAGGTCGTGGAGTGGAGGTACCCTGGTGCTTGATGGATGAAATCGCCGTGCACTTGGCAAGCGTGACATCTTTTGGCATAAGTGATGGCATCGGCAATCATCTTGGGCCAGCAGTAACCCAATCTTTGGAGTCGATGTGCCAGTTTTGGGCCAGGTTGGTGGGTCCACACATGCCGTCGTGGGCTTCTTTCAATACCTCTTGAGCCTCGCTTGGTGAGAGGCACCGGAGCAAGATCCCGTCATGCGATCGACGATACAATGTTCGTGTAATCACATTGTAGTAAAATTTAGGGGCTTTCCTTCGAATGGCAGCCGCTTCCTTGGCGTCCTCAGGCAGGATGCCATACAAGACATAGTCGATATAGGGGAATCACCAGTCTTTAAGTTCTGGCCCGGTTGACAATTCCAGTGCTTCTTTGCCTTGACACTCTCCCTTTGACTCCTGATAGTCTTCGAGGGCAGTTCTCAGGCAATACAGGTCGTGGCTGTAGACGAATACTTTCTCCATTGCTCCAGCTGGAAGAGCTAAGGAGGCCGCGAGGGATGCGAGTGCATCGCGTGCGCATTTTGCCTGCGCGGTACATGGTCAATATAGAAGTTTGTGAACCTTTCGGCCATGCGGATAGTTGCGTTGTAGTAGGGTACTAGGTCCTCATGTCTGACCTCGTACTCCCCGCGAACTTGGCTGACGATGAGTTTAGAGTCGCCATACGCCTTGAGATTTTTAACGCCAATCTCATCGGCGAGCTGTATCCCAATCAAAAGAGCGTTGTATTCTGCTACATTGTTGGAACAAGGCTCGGTTAATGAGACAGCTCGGGGAATCACATAATTCTATGGCGAGACGAGTACTACTCCTACCCCCGCTATGATGTGTCCTTTTGGGCTTGTTCTGGATGCACCGTCGAAGAAAAGTTGCCATACTTGGCCTTCGAACGATGTCTGAGTCGAGCAGACTTCGACGATTTCATCTGGGAGGTCCTCGTAGAGTCTGGCTGCCCTCGGATCCGGGTGTTCAGCCAGGAAATCCGCCACCGCTTGTCCTTTAATGGCCTTCTGTGGTAAAAAGTGTATTTCATATTGAGATAACAATATGGCCCATTTTGCCAGTCGGCCATTTAGCGATGAAGGCTTTATCATAAGTAACCTCAAGGGGTTAACTTTTGATATGACGTTTATTGTCTGACCTACCAAATAGTGTCGCATTTTCTGAATGGCGAACACTAATGCCAAACATTCCTTCTCGATCGGGTAGTACCGATGTTCGGCTCCGATCATTGTTCAACTCAAATAGTAGATTGCTTGTTCTCGCCCTTGATCATCATTCTGAGCTAGTAGAGCTCCCAAAGAATGATCCATTGCTCGAACGTATACCAGGAAAGGTTTTTCGGATACCGGAGCTGCAAGGACTGGTGGTTGGGTGAGGTATTGCTTAATTTCCTCAAATGCTTGTTGACAAGCGTCGTCCCAAATGAACGAGACACCCTTCTTCATCAGCTTAGCAAAGGGTTGGCATCTTCTGGAAAGGTTTGAGATGAACCTGCGGATGTACGCCAATCGTCCTTGTAATCCCCTGAGCTCCTTGAGGTTTCTCGGGGGTTGAATCTCCTGGATAGCGCAGACCTTTTCCGGGTCCAGATGAATTCCTGTGGAAGTTACAACAAATCCTAGGAATTTGCCACTGGCCACCCCCAGGAAGGACTTGGTGGGATTCATCTTTAGCTGACGAGCTCGCATGATGTCAAAAACCACCTTCAGGTCAGCTATGTGATCACCCTTAGCGCGACTTTTCACCGCGATGTCATCAACATAACACTCCACCGTTTTGCGTATTTGCTGATGGAAAATGGCATTCATGGCCCTTTGATATGTTGCCCCTGCACTCTTCAGTCCGAAGGGCATAACAGTGTAGCAATATACCCCTAGAGGTGTCCTGAAGAAGGTATGCTTTTCGTCATCAGGATACATTTTAATTTGATTGTATCCTGAGAATCCATCCATGAAGGACATTCGTTCGAATCCACATGTATTGTCAATCATGACATCTGTGATTGGCAAGGGGAATTCGTCTTTGGGGCAAGCCTCGTTTAGATCACGGAAGTCGATGCAGATCCGGATCTTTCCATTCTTCTTGGCAACTGGGACAATGTTGGCTACCCAGTCGGGATGTTGTTCTTCCCTGATGAAGCCAGAATCAATAAGTTTTCTGACTTCTGATTGAATTGCCTCCATTATTTCTGGACGGAACCGTCGCTGCTGTTGTTTGACGGGTTTTGCGTCTGGATTGATGTTGAGGCGGTGCATAGCCACTTGAGGATCAAGTCCAGGCATGTCCTCGTAATTCCAGGCAAAGACGTCTATATACTCTTGTACAAGAGATATTAGATCCTTCTTTTTCGAAAGCGACAGGCTGTCACTTATGAAGATGGGCTTAGGATTGGCCTCATCTCCTAGATTGACTTGAACAACCTTGTCTTCTGTGGGTGGCTCGCGCTGTTCAAAGCGGGTATCCCAAAGAGTATTTAGATGTTTGATCCAAGGATCTGTATCGATTGGATCATTTCTTCATCTCCATCTTCCAGGTGGCTTGTTGAAACCATGTTCACTGAAAGTTCTCTGAAGATGTTGCCGACACTGACATCCGACTCCCATGATGATGTGCCTGAAGAGTAATTATGACCTAATGGCCCTCCAGAATCAGAGGCTGACGGGATCGGAGTCGATACATAGCCCAACCCCCGGCGCGTCCGATGATAATAATCGGGGACTTTGCCTTTCGGCACAAAGGATCGAAGTAGCGTTCTCCTTCCTTTGCCGAAGTTCAACCCGGGTCTGCTGGTTAGGTCATACCCCATATTTTTCATCATTCTGAGTGTCTTTGGCTCATAATAACCGAACTGAGGGGATTCCTGCTCGCTTTCTGATTCTTCATGATTCATTAGCTCGGAGTCAATTCGTCCGAAAAGAATCGGTCTTTGGCCCTTCCTTCTCGCTGGAACCATGAGTATTGATTGTTGTGCATCGTCGACATTTCGACATGTTTCAAAGGACGATTTCACTGGTACATGCAACGATGTCAAGGCAGCCATTGCCGACCAGAGATCGTTATCCACGTCGGTACTAGTGTCTGATGGCACTGAATCAGAAGCAAACACAGAAAAATACGCTAAATCCAATTCTTCATTAATGTACCAACCGCCCACATCATCAGCGGGGGTATTATCAACATCGGGCTTACTAACGCCCGTTACAGGTGGATCTAGCTCCACGCACACTCATCTTCCTCCAGCTCGGTGTCGGCTTCATTGCCAGAGTCTGGTTCTTCCGGTTGCGGGACTTCATCCGTCTCCACAGGATCTTGGTACAGTAAGGAGTCTGTGAAATAATTCTCGACTCCTTTGAATGGATGCCTTTCGGCAATCAATGTCTGCACCTTTCCACCCTCGTCAATGTATTTCATGACTTGATGGAGAGTGGAGGGAACGATGGAGTTGCGGTGAATCCAAGGTCATCCTAGCAATAGATTGTAGGAAGTGTCAGCGTCGATGACGTAACATGTCACTTCCGTCTTCAGATCTCCGATCCGGCATTTGAGCTTAACCTTCCCCATCGGACGGGTACTATTGGCATTGAACCCATAAATGGTCGTCTGGGTAGGGCTCAAACGGTGAGTGGGAATCCCAAGATGCTGCATGACTCTGCGAGGCATGATGCTCAATGCAGACCCGGGATCTACCTGGATGCGATTCACCTCGGATGATCCAATATACCCTGTGAAGTACAGGGGTCGATCATGCTTCCCTTTAACCTGCATATCCTCTGCCGTGAAGGTGATGCAGGGGGTATTCTGGGAGGTGTGGAGACAATTCTCTACATCTTCCTCCTTTGGCACCTGGGTCATGAAGACCTCAGCATTTGCCAGAGCTTCTAGCAGAGCTTCTCTAGTCGACTTTGATAGTCTGAGAAGTTCATACAAGGTAATTCGCGCCGGAATGTTAGCCAATTGAGCCAGGACATCAAAGCGGTAAGGCGCCGTAGATCCTTCCGTGATGCCCTTCTGAAGGGCTCGAGAAAATCGAGTCTCCTTCTGTTTCTCCACGGGTTGTCTTGTGGACGGCTTGGTTGACTCTGCAGTTGGTTATGGAGGGGTTGCTGCCGTTTCGCCATACTGCTTCAAGTAGGGCTGTCCTGAGCGGGTTCCCGTCATTGGTTGGTTAGGCTCCATGGCCAAGACTATTGTTTCCTCCTCGGAATCGGTTAACGAGGGAACATCAGTCTCGGCTTCTCAAGAGGAGGCACACACTACATTGCAGGATGAAGCCTTTGCCTTGCCTTTGGATTTCCTGTTGGTCACAGTAGTCCATTGCCGTTCATTGACAAGGTCAGGGTGGACCCACATGATTTCCTCTTGAGGTGTGGGGACAGGTACCAAGCCTTTCTCTTGCTGCTGGTGAGGGTCTGTGTTGACCACTCTCAGCTCCCCTCTTGGGATAGGGACTACTCCTGAGGGTGTCGGAGGTTGTCTTTCGAACTGGAGAACTGACGTCACATTGGCAGTCACCTTCTTCTGCTCTAGTCGGAGCTTTAACACCTCCACGTCAATCAGAGCTTGAAGGATGTCCTTGAAGACGTAGCAGCTTTTGGTAGGGTGCCCCAGCATCCTGTGGTACAAGCAATAGGTGGGATTGTCGGTCTTGCCGACCTCCTCGGGGCGCCTAGCTTCAGGGAGCTTCAGTTGGTTACTCTTGTTGAGTAGTTTAAAGAGTGAATCGACATGTTCCTCCTTGAAGGAATATTGCTTGTTGGCCCGTGGTTGGCTTGAAGAGCCACCTCCCTTGACCAGTTGAGGTTTAGCAGGAGGTTTGGTCTCTGCTGCCAAGTTATCCTTTCGCTTTATTTGGAGGGATGTGTCTGGCGCACGCCTTGTCGACCTTTCCGGCCTGGGCTTACCTTCCTCCGCTCTGACGCGGGCGACAATCTCCTCAGGCTGTTCACCTTGTTGGACTAATTGCTTCCAGGTGCGGCTTTCAGCAACTCCTATTTGAGCAAGGAGTGAGGTTTGGAGATTGTGGCGGCATGTATCTACCAGTGTGGTCTGGGTCATGCCTCTCGGACATCAGAGTACCACGTTCCGAAATCTTTCCACGAAAGATTTGACAGACTCTCCCTTTCGCTGTTTAGAAGCCAAAAGGGTGGGCATCGTGACTTCCGAGTCATCTTCGAAGAAGCGCGTTAAGAAAAGCTTCTCCAAATCGCCCCAGTTCTTGATAGAACCTTCTGGGAGCTTCATGAACCATTCAAAGGCCAGCCCTTTCAGGGTGCCGATGAACAGACGAGCCAGGATGGCGTCGTTATCTACTACATTCCCGGTTTGGGATTTAAAGTAGCAGATGTGTTGGTTGGGTGATCCTTTCCCATCGAATGCTTGAAGGGTTGGAGCCTTGAACTTGGACGGGTATGGAACCAAGTCCCATTCAGCAGGATAGGGCCGGACCACCCCAGCTTCTTGGAGGCCTTTACGGTTGGTAAGGGCCTTGAGGCGTTGCTCCAATTGACTCATTCTTTTAGCATGAGCCTTTCCCTGGTCTTGCGACGAGGATTTGGACGAACTAGAAGTAGATCGCTGCCTCTCCTCAGAAGGTTCAGAAGATGAGCTTTCTCCCTTTCTCCCTTTGCCTTCGTCTTTTTAGGAGGAGACTTCCTCCTGTCTTCGAGCAACTGTGCAAGCATCTGCTTGAGGGAGTCGATAGATTCCTGCTGAGAAAGAATCATATCCATTTGTGCCTTCTGGATTTGTTCTAAACGTCTGCCGTTTTCTCAGGAGTGCCTGTCATGTAGGCGGAGGCCTCCTTCTCAACGGAAGAGTTTGAAGCCCGTGATTCTATTACGGCGGAGTGAGAATCATTCACTTTAATGCCATGGGCTAAGGCATTATAATCAATCGGGGGAATGGCCCCGGTCCGGGTGCGAGTGTGTCGGTACACTCCTTCCGGTTCAGAGTCAGACTCGTCAGAGCTGACTGCAGGTTGTTTTCCCTTGCTCCTGCTCGTCATATTCGCAGTGAGCTCCGGGTACTCAATGTCAGAGAAGGTTCTCCTTCTATGGGAGCGCCTTCTTTTGGCTGACGGGGGAATCAGGGTCAGCTGTCTAACTAAAGACTGCTGGTGCACACCTGAATCACAACGGCACTCAGAAAGCATACGGATGAGCCGTTGGCAGTAACATGATGAAGTGACCTGATTGGCACTTCTTTTCTTCGTCAAGTAATCCCTCAAATCCACGGGAGGGGGATCGAAGAGACTAGCCTCACAACGTCGAAGACAGGAGGCATCCATGTGCTATATAGCCTGGACGCAGGCTTCAGGGACGCGATTTTCGCGCCGCGGCTATAAGACGCGCGTCAGGCGTCTCTGTTGGGACGAGACGCGATTGCCGCGCTGCGGCTCGGCGCGTCGGGGCAGAGATGTTTGAGAGAGGATGGGCTGCTGGGCCCCACGCTTATGGGCGTGTGCCTCTCGCGCTTGACGAGGCGCAGAGGCTTCACCTTGGCGTTTGGTGAGTTGGTCTTCAGAGGACCTAGCTTGAGGAGTCTCGCGTTTGGGCCGCCAAACGCGGACTTCTTGTGCAGGACGTGGCGCGGGCAAGGCGCCAGGTTGTACGTCGCGTCCAGTCTCAGTCGGACAACCAGAGGTTCCAACTTGTAGCTGACGCGCACGTCTCCTCTGACGACGCTCGGCATTTCGATTGCGTCGTGGAGGTGGAGAGAGACCAACGACGACCTGATGCTGGACACCAGAGATTTGGACCATGCGGGTCTCCTGAGAGGCATTGACGCGTGTGTTCAGTGCTGCGCGGTTGATCGCAGCAGCAGTTGTGCCTGAGATCACGCGGGCCTTCTGAGAGGTGTTGGCGCGTGTATCTTGCTTGGCATAGTTGGCAGCAAAAGCGCCCGAGAGAGCTTCAGATCGGGCTTCGGGGGCATTCCCCGTCGAGACCCTGCGGCAGACGCGGGTCCTGGGGCTCTTGGAGCCGGAAGAGAGAAACTCTTCGTACTTTGCCTGGTCGAACTCGACAACGAGCGATTCGACCATCTTTCCCTCACGAAGGACGTCATCCTGCGCCACGATTTGCTCATCAGTGACAAATGAAGTCCCCAGCAGAGTCGCCATCTCTTGTTCGCAGAGGAAAAATTCGCGTAAAGTTTCCTTGAATCAATTGAAAGTTTACAACGGATTAATACTCCGATTACAAGGGAGGGAGGATGTTGAGTCTTGAATCCTCCCTTTGTTTAGTGCTGGGTTCTTCGTGTGGCGGTGGAGAGTGAATCTTATTCTCCGTTGACCGGATGACCGTCGGGATCGTCCGGGATCTTCTCTTTGGCTAGTAGAAGGAGTAACACAGCTCTGTCTACCAAAACTCTCAAAGAGAAGGTAGGCAAAGGGCAACTCGTACGCAGCGAGCTTGTTGAAGAGTTTAGCTCTCTTTCTCCTGTCTCTGTCTTGTTGTCGTCTAACAAAAGAAAATCCGACCCCTTCTTCAATAGCGACGGGGCTATTTATAGGGGTTCCAGGGTGAACGTGCCCCCTAAAAATGCTCCACAACGAGGGGCTGACCTCCCCGCTATGTGGGCGGCGACTGGCCCCATAATCAGGGTGGTTATAACCAAGACGCGGGTGTCGAGCCCACGCGCCTTGATGTTGAGACGCGGGTGTCGAGCCCACGCGCCTTGATGTTGAGACGCGGGTGTTGAGTCTTCGCGCCTAGAACTTGAAACTCTGCTTTTTAATGGCTTGTCTTTTAGTGATTTTTAGACAGCCTACAGGGGTGGCCCAATGCTTCGAGCACGGAAGCATAGGAAGGTTTCTACGACCAAGGTTTCAAAGCAGAAACCGGAAGCAGAATTCTGTCAATACCCCTCAGCCTCGCGTGTGGCTAATCAGGTTTCTTGCGAACCTAAGTCTCCTCTGTCAAGGCGGGTATGGAAGCCTAAACAGAAGTCTCCAACCGAAGCTTTAGGCGTAGCTACGCCTAAACCGCGCCTCTCTCGCGAAGAAAAAGGCAAGATGCCTGTCTGCTCCAATCATAAAGTCAAGACGGCAATCATACCGTCGCCCAATTCAAGAGCAGCAATGCCTTGTGCCAGCATCGTTCTTATGAGCGAAGCTACTGTACCACAGCATACTAACTGCGTCCATGGCCGCGAGGCTAGGGCCAGAGTGTTATCTAAGGCAAATCCCCTTTGCAGCGGCATGGGTAAAGCACCACAGCGTGCTCCGCTCTCCAGTTCGTCAAACATTAAGCTCGCACCTGTTGGCGAAGCTAGAACTGAAGTATTATTCAGTGCTAATCCCTTCCGCAGGGATAAGAGGAACAGAACATCATCCTATGTACGCTCTAGAAAGGCCTCTCCACAAGATTATGTAGGCTCCCATGGGCCTGACTTGCGGGAATTCTTGGCGAACAAGCGGAAGTCGGTGTCTTTCCGAACTACTTCCCCCTGTTGTCAACAAAGAGGATGCCAGCTGGTGACAATCCATTCAGCTCGTTGCTGGTCACGACGAATCCTCGCCACTCCTCCATGCCGGCAATCAGTCTTTGATCGGCTGTCCGTGCATCTCCCTATGAAGCATCGCAGAAGGAGCACCTCACGAGATCTACCCTCTGCATCTGTCAACATGACCGGAAGAGGACGAGAGTTACGCAGGGGAAGACAAACATCTGACGACTCCCCCTACAGCTCCTCAGATCCAGATTACAGCCCAGGCTTAGGCAAAGTCTTGGTGCATGAAGAGGGTGTTTTTCGAAACACCAGGTCTAGGGTGGCGATACCCTACAGTTACGAGCAGCCTTCTTCCTCGACGGCCCTAGCCTCGTCACAGCCCACAAGATCACTCCAACCGTCGGATGAAGAAGATGAAGACAGTGGGTACACCTCTTCAGCGACAGTTAGTTCAGTACGAACAGACAGAGCATCAGTCAACATGGCTGATAATGCTAACGACGACCTTCGTCGACGTTTGAAGCTCAGGAGCAAACTTCCAGATCCCAGCAAGAAGCCTTGGATAATATTCAACAGATGCTTGCTCGACTCCTCAGCAATCGGAATGACAACGATGCCGGGAGCAATCACGATGAGGATGAACACTTCAGCAATGAGCAGCCAAAGCCGAAGAAAATCCAAGGAGGGTTCTTCCTTAGACGCCGAAGTCCTTAAGGGCCTCCAAGCTTAAATCGCATCCCTATCTCAGAGGGATGAATTAAAGAAGGTAGGGGCAGTCCGTCCTTATCCGCTGGAGTGGGATTCTGTGCCATATCCACCGAAGTTCAAACCACTAACGTTGCATACCTATGACGGAAAGAGCTCGCCAAATCAGCACATCTACTATTTTCGGTCTCAGACTGGTAATGTTATAAGCAATGACGCCATCATGGCTAGGCTATTCATTGGCGCCTTAAAGGGGGTGGCATTTGACTGGTTCCGAAGTCTCCCCCCGGGCTCTATCAACTCTTGGATCGACCTGGAAACTCGGTTCCTCTCTCGTTCTATGAGGACGATACCGAAGTGACCATGGACAAGCTCCTCTCCACTGTGCAGAGGAAGGGCGAATCTGTCCGTGACTACATTGAACGGTTCAGAAATTTATCCTTAATGTGCCCACCAGGGATGCCATTACCCATGCTCTTACAGACATGCAGACACAACTTCTTAGACCAAGTGGAAGTTCGCATGGGGGCTGTCAAAGCCCACGCTTGGAAGGAATTAGTCGAACAAGCAGAGATAGCCGAGAAGTCGGCTAAAAATTCAAACCATCCGCCCCTAGAGGCAAGTGGGGGACGAACAACAAAGGGTGTAGCAACCTACCGCAATCTTCTCAAGCTAAAGGCAAAGAGACTATGTCTGTGGAGTTATCCAGAGATGTGCAGTCGAAGGCCAAGAAGAGCGGCTTCAGCAATCAGGAGCCTAAGTTCCCTCCAAAGCAGTACTCCTTTAAAGACGATCAGGTGGTCACGATATTCCATCTGCTCCACAAAGGGAACAAAATGAAACTGCCAAATGCTCGGCGTCCCAATGAGAGGGCGCACAAACGACCCTAAATACTGCCTCTACCACAGGATGTCCACCGTCCTACTGACAAGTGTTATGTCCTCAAGGACAGAATACAAGCCCTGATCGATGCCGGGGTTCTGACATTAAAGACGGAGCAGAAGAAAGTCACTGCCAATATGGTGACCCTCGAGTTCGGCAAAACTCCAAAGGTCACAGTTCCTAACGGAACTTATCCAGTCCCCGCTCCACGGTCTACAACTCAAAATAATAAGGGTCTTGTTCCCTTAACATTGGAGACAGGAGAAGTCATGTGGATACACCAAAACCTCGTCCAAGACGAACAGTGGGATTCAAAGAGACCCAAGTCAAAGGGCAAATCTTACAATGTCAACTCCATCCTGCCAGACGATGGCAATCTTACGTCGGCCTCCCTCAGCGATTCAGAAGGAGAAAAGCATGCTTGTGCAACACAAGCCGATGCGCCTCAACAGACGGGCACCCGATCTGGAAAATCATACTTGAGGCAGTATGAGAAGTCTACTGACGAGATACAACAGCAAACGACGTCAGTACAAATACCAGCATCTGCTCCAGTTCCAACCAAGGAAAAGAAAAGCCTAAGGAGATACGGTTCGACCAGGTGTTGAAGAAACCATCAGGCCAAGGGTTGGATACGCCCTTTCGTTTTGACATATTGGCCCAGCTGGCTAATATCCCAGCTCGTATCACAATACACGAGCTCCTTCGTCTCTCAAAAGAGACAAGAGAAGCACTCAGGGATGTGCTAGCCAATTCAGAATCCTTTCTGACATGCATGCCAGAGGTCCCTAACGAAGACGTTCAGTCTCCTTGCCCAGAATGTCATCACATACAATCAAATGCGCCCGCCATTACATTCACGGCGGAAGATATGCTTCTCAAAGACAACAAGCACGATCGACCTCTTTACTACACCGGATATATCGGTTCAATGTGCATCGAAAGAATACAAGTCGACCCGGGGTCCGCACTCAGCATCATCCCCAAAAGGCTTCCTTACTTCCTCGGCATACCACTGTACAGGTTGTCTGCAACCACTACTAAAATATACGGTTTCAACGCCGGGAGCAGTCATCCACTGGGAAAAATTCGACTCCGTTGCAGAATCGGGAGCCTGAAGTCAGAAGTGATATGTTATGTCATTGACGCTGACACATCATATAACCTGCTGCTGGGACGGCCATGGATCCATGCCAACTGGATCGTTCCCTCTACTCTGCACCAATGCTTCAAATATGTTGAAGATGACGCGATAGTACGAACTGTCTTTGCTGAGAAGTAACCGTTCAAAAAGTTGAAAAATTACTTCACTTACGCTCTCCTGTATCAAGAGGCCGGTGCTACACCTAAAGAACCATTGCCGGACAATGATGAAAGTGGCAATGAGGCGGATTCAGAATCTGAAGCAGGCATGCCAGCCGTTCTGATTGGTGAACCAATTATAGCATGTCTCAATAATTCCCAATGTAATACTCCTTCAGAGGATGAAGGTGAATGGGTAATTAATGATAATATTTCTTTCGATTATCCTGCGAGTATTGGGCTGTTTGAATCCATTACGGATGGCTCTCTGCACATGCCCTTACATAAACCGAGTGCGGCTAGCACACCTATGGAAGCTATAGAAGGAGCCACGTTGGTGATCCCGCCATCCAAAGAAGGTCAGTTACCGATAATCTTCGGTAGAACCCAACCACGGGGACCCACGATCGCAGATTCAAGTTCAGACTCAGACACTCCACAATTCTTTCATTACGCGCGGCCAGCGCGCCATATTATGAAGAAAATAGGGTACGACCTAAAGCATGGAGGAGGCCTGAATTTTGGAAAAGGAAGGCGCAGTTTGATGCGAAACTTTGTGCCTAAAGGGAAACCTGCAAATTACTATGATAGTACACGCAGGGGGTTGGGATACATTACACCCACATTGTCAGCAACGGTTCAAGCCAAAGATGATGAACCAATTCCATCACATTCAGCCTCATCCCCCGAGTGGGACTCAGACGTCAGTATGGGATGATGTTCGAAAACCTCACCGTTAATATGACTTCGAGCAGTCAATTGGAGCCCGCAGAAGCTACTGATGAGGAACCATGGGCCCAGCAATTAAACCTCCAGTGGGAAAGGAGATTTGAACTGCGCGAGCCACCTACTGAAGACAAGGTGATGCAGGTCAACTTGGGTAATCAAGACTACCCCAAGCCCATCTTTATAAGTGAAAGCCTATCACTTACAGAGAAGGAAGAATTGATAATACTCGTAAAGGAGTATATAGACGTCTTCGCATGGAGCTACGAAGACATGCCTGGACTTGATCCGCAAGTCGCCATGCACCGTCTGAACATCAAGCCCGACGTCAAGCCAGTCAAGCAGCAACAACGTCGGTTTCACCCAAACATCATGGAAGCTATCGAAGCCGAAGTTCACAAGCTTATTGCATGTGGCTTCATCCGGGAGGAACAACATCCAGATTGGGTAGCCAACATCGTCCCCGTCCTCAAAAAGAACGGAAAAATACGGATCTGCATCGACTATCGTGATCTCAACACGGCCTGTCCTAAAGACGAATTCCCACTGCCCATCACCGACGTCATGATTGACAACACATGCGGGTTCGAAAGGATGTCTTTCATGGACGGCTTTTCAGGATACAACCAGATTAAGATGTATCCCGACGACGAGAAGCATACTTCGTTCCGAACACCATTGGGGGTATACTGCTACACTGTAATGCCCTTTGGACTGAAGAACGCCGGAGCAACCTACCAGCGGGCAATGAGTACGATCTTCCGCGATCATCTCCGAAAAACCGTAGAATGTTATGTCAACGACATTGCTGTCAAAAGCCGCAGCAAAAATGACCATCTTCATGACTTGAGAACGATGTTCGACATAATGCGGGCTCATCAACTGAAAATGAACCCGACAAAATCCTTCTTGGGAGTGTCAAGTGGCAAGTTCCTTGGGTTTATTGTCACATCAAAAGGGATTCATCTTGACCCAGACAAAGTCAAAGCCATCCAGGGCATGCATCCACCAAGGAACCTCAAAGAGCTCAGGGGCTTGCAAGGCAGGCTGGCTTATATCAGAAGATTCATTGCAAATCTCTCAGGCCGCTGTCAACCGTTCACCCGACTCACGAAAAAGGGTGCTTCCTTTGTATGGGATCAAGCTTGCCAGGAAGCTTATGAAGACATCAAGAGGTACCTCACAAAACCTCCAGTCTTGGTGGCCCCTACATCAGGGAAACTATTTTTGCTTTATGTAAAAGCTCTGAACTACTCCCTCGGTGCCCTCCTCGCTCAAAGGACGACAATGGCCACGAGCAGGCTATTATTATCTGAGCAGAACTCTCATAGGAGCGAAATCTCGCTACAACCCTATCGAGAAAGAGTGTTTAGCTCTCGTCTTCGCTGTTCAGAAGACACGGCATTATTTGGTCGGCCAGACCATACATGTCATCTCCAGAGTAAACCCATTGCGTCTTCTTATGATGAAGCCAGGATCATTGAATTCAAGATTGGCTAAGTGGGCACTTTATTGTCTCAATACGACATGATCTTCACCCCTCAGAAGGCGGTTAAAGGCCAGGCCCTTGCAGAGTTCTTGGCTGCTCATCCAGTTCCGGAACATTCAAAACTTCACGAAGATATTCCTGATGAAGTCTTCGAGTCTTATGCAACCTCAGAGGAGGAAGTGTGGCAGATGTTCTTCGATGGAGCATCGCGAATCGGCCCTAAAGGCAAGATCATTGCCGGAGTGGGGGTTGTATTTATCTCCCCATAGAATCATGTCCTTCCCAGAGCATTTTCTCTGACAGAATCGTGCTCCAACAATATAGAGAATATAATGCCCTGCTCATTGGTCTTCAACTCGCCCATGGAATGGGGGTACACTACCTCGAAACTTATGGCGATTCAAAACTGATTATCAATCAGGTTAAAGGCGAATACGAGGTCCGCCACGAAGACTTGGTACCTTATTACCATACAGCCATCGAATTGGCTAACCTATTTGAAGGCTTCTACATCGGGCACGTGTCTCGATCTCAAAATACCAAGGCAGACGCTCTTGCTGCTTAGCTACAATACTAGCCTTGCCAGCCGACACCGAGTATCACCTCACAGTGGCAACTCGACATCTTGTATGCTCCAAGCATATGTTGAGAACCAGAGAGGTCTATAATATCTCAACGGATCTTGAGCCGAGAGATTGGCGATTTCCTCTCATCGACTATGCCTTACATGGTCTGCTGCCAGACGATCCTAAAGAAGCGGCATCTATCAGACGAAGGTCTCTCCGTTTCTACTACGATCCAACCCTGAAGACACTTTACCGTCGTTCATATGACGGTGTCCTCCTCCGTTACCTTTCCAATTCAGAGGCACAGGAAGTGCTTAAAGAAGCACACGACGGCACTTGCGGAGCTCACTAACCAGGTCCAAAGCTTAAAGACATGCTGCATAGGCTTGGATACTATTGGCCAACTATGATAGCCGATGCCATCCAATATGCACGAAGGTGTAAAGCATGCCAAGTTCATGCGGACTTCATACACCAGCCTTCGGAGTTGCTCCACCCGACTGTTGCTTCATGGCCATTTGAAGCATGGGGAATCGACGTCGTAGGGGCCAATTAGTCCCTCTTCGACGAAAGGTCACCGGTTCATCCTTGCAATAACCGACTACTTTTCAAAGTGGGCGGAGGCTATACCATTAACCGAAGTCAAGACCTCTAATGTGGTTAACTTCATCAAACACCATGTCATCTATCGATTTGGTGTCCCTAGGCGGGTCATCCACGACAACGGTCCCCAATTCATAAGCCAAATATTCTATCGGTTCTGCGATAAATACCGAATTCAGAATGTGGCTTCAACCGCCTATAATCCTGCCGCCAATGGTTTAGCGGAAGCATTTAACAAGACGATCATCAAGCTACTCAAGAAATTCGTCTCCTCAAATAAGCGAGATTGGGACGAACAACTTGGCAAATGTCTTTGGGCCTACCGGACCACGGTTCGAACACTGACAGGTAATACGCCTTTTTCCTTGGTATATGGGTGCGAAGCAGTCATCCCATTGGAAATCCAGATGCCGTCGTTACGAGTCGCTCTAATGACTAAGATCACATCAGAAGACAATGATCGCCTGCACCTTCAAGAGCTCGAAGCCCTAGATGAGAAGCGACTTCAAGCCCAGCAACATATTGAGCTATATCAAGCTCGAATCTCAAAGGCCTTCAATAAGAAGGTCAAACAGAGGGTCTTCCAGAAAGGAGACCTGGTTTTAGCCGTCAGACGACCGATGATTATGACGCATAAGACCAAAGGCAAATTCCAGCCTAAATGGGAAGGACCGTTTGTGATAGAAATAGTCTATTCAAACAGAGCATACCGCCTTATGACTTCAGATGGCGACCTACTCATGATGCCGATCAATGGCAAGTTCTTAAAGAAGTATTATCCTTAATCAAGGATCCTTCTCATGATCAAGTTAACATTACACCTCTGATCAAGATCTTCGTGTCCAAAGTACACACAAAGAGAGCCTTTCTCTTCCTCCAAGTGAGATAATACAACCGTAAACTAGTAGGAACCTGGTCACGCATTGGCTGTCCGGAAGAAGAATCGAGGTTATGCATATATTAACCAGATAATCCGACATCCTTAACGATTAAGGATAGAGGAAAATGTTGGCCTGTAAGCTCAACATAAGTCCTCGACAACTCATCATGCTGAGGGGAATAGCATGGCTAGCCTGACTCAAACGGTAGTTGGTAAAGGCATATCAAACCCGTTGACAGCTGGGGATTTGCTAAAAATCCTAAGGGACCAGTTCCCATTTGATTCCTTCTCCAAAATCACTTACCAATTCTCATCCATAGAATGGTAAGGCCACATATACATTTTGCTGTTACGTTAACATTAAACCTATGACAGTGATTCCCTCGTTTCTCCCTGTGAAAACGAGATCTCCAAAATCACTTACCAATTCTCGTCCATAGAATGGTAAGACCACATACATATGCATTTCGCTGTTACGTTACATTAAACCTATGACAGTGATTCCCTCGTTTCTCCCTGTGAAAACGAGATCTCCAAAATCACTTACCAATTCTCGTCCATAGAATGGTAAGACCACATATGCATTTCGCTGTTACGTTAACATTAAACCTATGACAGTGATTCCCTCGTTTCTCCCTGTGAGAACGAGACCTCCAAAATCACTTACCAATTCTCATCCATAGAATGGTAGGGCCACATATACATTTTGCTGTTACGTTAACATTAAAACTATGACAGTGATTCCCTCGTTTTTTCCCCGTGAAAACGAGACCTTTTCCCAAATTCCATTACAACCTTGAGCTTGGTGGCGTCTCAATCGGTTATGTCATTGCGACCTCTGAACCAGCAGACAGCCAAGTCTCAACCGAGCCCTGTTGACATTTACAAAAGACAGGTCTCGATACTTGTTGACATCTACAAAAGACAAGTATCACCACCTTTGAGCTTGGTGGCGTCTCAATCGGTTATGTCATTGCGACCTCTGAACCAGCAGACAGCCGAGTCTCAATTTTGAGCTTGTTGACATTTACAAAAGACAAGTCTCAACCCCGAGCCCTGTTGACATTTACAAAAGAAAGGTCTCGATACTCGTTGACATTTACAAAAGATGGGTATCACCTACCTTTGAGCTTGGTGGCGTCTCAATCGGTTATGTCATTGCGACCTCTGAACCAGCAGACAGCTAAGTCTCAACCCCGAGCCCTGTTGACATTTACAAAAGACAGGTCTCGATACTCGTTGACATTTACAAAAGACGAGTATTACCAATTCTGAGCCTATTGACATTTACAAAAGACAGGTCTCGATACTTGTTGACATTTACAAAAGACAAGTATCACCAACTTTGAAGCTTGGTGGCGTCTCAATCGGTTATGTCATTGCGACCTCTGAACCAGCAGACAGCTAAGTCTCAACCCCGCCCTGTTGACATTTACAAAAGACAGGTCTCGATACTCGTTGACATTTACAAAAGACGAGTATTACTAATTCTGAGCCTGTTGACATTTACAAAAGACAGGTCTCGATGCTTATTGACATTTACAAATGATAAGTATCACCAACCTTGAGCTTGGTGGCGTCTCATTCGTTATGTCATTGCGACCTCTGAACCAGCAGATAGCTAAGTCTCAACCTTGAGCCCTGTTGACATTTAAAAAAGACAGGTCTCGATACTTGTTGACATTTACAAAAGACAAGTATCACCAACTTTGAAGCTTGGTGGCTCCTCAACCAGTTATGTCATCGCGACCTCTGAACTAACAGACTACCAAGTCTCAGCATTCAATCCAGCAAAGGACTATTCTCTCGAATGGTACCAATACAATTTGGAACCGACAATTCAGAAAGTGGAACAATTTGAAGATTCGACAGGGAATCAAAACAAAATTATTATTTTCATTGATTCCAAAAGGATGGGATACATGGAGGCATATATATACAACGACCTACAGTCGTACATTGTAAGATCTGATCCGCTCTCCAAGGGAAGCCAGCCTCGTCCTCCTGTCATCAGCAACCTGGGCAAGCGCCTGCGACTTCAGCTCAGCCTCATCGAAATCCATTGCCAGGGCCAAACGAGCTTCGACTTCCGCCAAAGTTGCCTTTGCGACAATCCCTGCTGCGAGAGTTCGTCACTTTGAGCTTGAGCTGCTCAAGCCACGCGGCTTCTTCAAGACGCACCGGTTCAGCCTTGGACAAGAGAAGGTTCCCTTTCCTAATCATCTCCTTGGCCTTCGCAATCCTATCTTTAGCATCAAGAAGAGCACTGGTGAAGGCATCGATGGCATTTCCAACCTCTGCTTGCCTTATTTCTAAAGATTTCAAATCAGAGGAAATAGCCTCGGCGGCTTCTTGAGCGGTAAGACGGGCCTCATGCTTTTGAGCAACAAGGCGCGCAAACCGCTCACTAACCAAAGGCTCCAGGTCTGAGAGGCTAAGTCGGCGCCATTCCTCTACGTCCCTCTCAAATTGATCTACTAAGAGTTCCAAGGCAGTGGCCTGGTGATACCCTTCAAGGTCCCGAATACTTTCAATATTGCGGAAGAGGACCACCTTCAAAGTCGAGAATGGCATAGTCGAACCTTTCAAGACCAGGTCAATGCATCGCCCTAAGCCTTTGTAAAAACTATCGACTATGTCGCCTATAAAATCGTTTTCAACTTCGGCCACCTCTGGTAGACGGGCAACTTCAGAAAAGTCCACCAGCCCGGTCGATACCACCGAGGAAGGAGCAACAGGAACACTAACAGCAGTAAGACAGGCCGTCGGTGATCTTAGCGGAGTCTTCATGGAAATCAGTACACTAGCCACCGCGGAGGTAGGACTAGTGATCACCTCCTGAACAGCAGGCTCAACCACCAGGGTTGGAGAGGTAGGGCTGGTAATCACCCTCAGCTCCGCACTTGGCAAAATTATCAGCACCTCACTCGTTGATATAGTTGGGAGTGAGGACACCTCCGGGACTACCACCCCTTCAACCTCTGTTCCTTTGGCTAGCTCATGCCGATAAGATGGCAGGTCTCCATATAGCGCATCCAACACAGCAGCATCCGCCGCGGTCGAAGTGCTCATATCACCCCTGGACTCCCCAGGAAGATCAGCCGGTTCCCTTGAAGCTAATGCACCTTGAGGCCGAACACCTGTAACAAGACTATGTTTAGACAGGACACAACATGCAATAGAAGCCAAGAGGTCAGGACAGTACCATAAGATGACGTCGCCTCAAACATCTCGGCAGCCGCATCAGTCTCCATGGGCTCCATCGGAAAATTCTTGGCGGAATCAGCACGAATGGCCGGCCCGCTTTCGCTTGCCGAGTCTCCCGTAGACCATCCAATAGAGCTTGACGTTACAGGACTTCCTTTGAAAGTCCCAGCGCCTGAAGGACCAATGTCAGCTGCATCACCTCCGACTCCTTCAGGAGGGTAAAAGAACCAGCCTCAGTTCTATAAGTAAATAGGGGATCATAATGTTCCCCTTGCTCTCCAGCTGCCTCAGCTCCTACAATCAAGAAGAATTGATAATAAATCATTTGGAACACACAAAAGACCTATTATACGGACGGAGTTGATCTTACCCAGATCCGGAGCAAATTCACCGGCAGTCGGTTCAGCAACCGACGGGTCCGTTACTATGGGATAGCAGGAGGGAACGCTGCTGAGGGTTCGCCCTCTACGATAACTGTGGGAGCCTGGCTACGGGGCTTCTTCGCCAATGACTTCCTACGAGATCTACCCTCCCGCTTTCTTTTGAAGTGGACATCAAAATCCTCTTCCTCCACTTCTTCTACACGATGAGGGGGAACGGTCCCCATCACACCAGAGCCAGTCGCAGAAGTCTCAGCCCCCGCTCCCGCTTCGAAGCGAGGACTTCCTGCATCTGAGGCCTCGCTGTCATGAACAACGACGAATTCCTCTACGCCCGGGACGCGGACCCTTTTGCCTTCCCTCTTCTCAGAAGCCTTCCGTTTCAACCGCTGAGAAACTAACTTCACACCAGAGCTGTTGGCCTTGAATCGAGGGGTGTGGAGTTGGAAGTTGTGTACCACTGGCAGAAGCACTGGGTCATTCGAAGGTCGGGACTCTTCAACGGCGTACGCAGCCGCGCCCCAGTACCGCCTGCAGTAAAGAATCGCCAGGCACGGGCCCCGTCAATAAGACTCCCCATGAAGGCCAAATCAGGATTGGGGTTGCCCACATACAGCTGGTCGTACCCAAACTGCCGAGCAAACCGGCTGGGGACATAAGGTTCCAAATAGCAAGTATCCCCGCTTCTGTACAGTAAGTGTGAAGGCCGGATGCTGACCAGCCACTCAAAAACTCCCCGGCTCAGGGAAGACTGCCCTTCCCCCGCATCTCGGAACTCCTCATCGTATCCTGTGCCCCGAATATGGGAAAACAGCGGAAGAGACTATAAATGTCATATCGACGCACCATTTACGGGCCTCAGCCACGTATTTCTTCAGCCACGAACGTCCTTCGAATCGGCGGAGGAGCGCCATTCGAACACTTTACGGAGGGTCCTCTCCAGCTCCAATCAGCGAAGGACAATGTAAGGCGAACCACGCCATCAGATAGATGTAGGGCAGACCTATCCTAGGATTGGGTCCGTCACAAGGCAAAATGGCTCCCTTTCCACGCTTCGTTGTCGGTGGCCTGCAAAAAGTCACCGTTAATGCACGGAGGCCTCTTTGAATGCAGCACACCATGGCCGGGAGAAGACCCAGACGGCGACCATGGACCAAACGAACGGCGGGCAGCAAAACATTCGGATGAACGATGTCACCCGAAGAAGATGGCACTACGCATTTCTTCAGCCAGACGGTTAAGAAACCGGCCAGCAGTGCCTCCCGAGACATGGGCTGACGAGCCTGATGATGGAAGCTCCGAAGGACATCACCCTTCTCAAAGGGACCATCGTCTTCAGTTATGACAAGATCCCTTTGAAGGTGCATCTGCATCCGTTCAAAGATATCCCCATCAGCAACTCCGTAATGTGCTGCTTCAGGAGCATTCCTCATATCCGGGAACAAGTAATTCCCCCAGCTCTTCAAGCTACAGGAAGTGCCCTTGCTGCCTCCATGCATACTGGAGCAAATTTGCAAGTGGCACATTAACTCTCGATAAGTCTCGAATAAGGCAGGATCCTGCTTCTCCAGAAGAGCCAACTCCGCCTCGCACGGAAAGTATTCTTCATAAGGAGAGACCCGAAAGGCAAAGCAGAGATTTCCCACATCTCATGCAAGGCCATGCCCAACTCGCCGACAGGGGTAAAGAAAGTCCCTGAAGCTGGGCAATATAATTCAAAGATGGCGTAAAAGCACGCCACATTCATCTCAATACCGTGGCAGGTCGCCCTGACGGCCTCATAGAGGTTCAGCCTCTCCAAATTCTCCTCGAAATGAGCAAGGATGTAGGTAGTCAAATCCACCCACCACGTCTTCGGAGGGTGAATCCAGCCTGGAGTCCCGAAGTCAGTGGTCGGGTAGTTCCCATTGACCTTGCAGAATTGGTTGCCAAGGTCAGCGCCACTGCGGGATTTTCTCCCACTGGGATCTCTCGCGACACATTCCCAGGATGTAAACCCATTATGCTATGAGGAGGCCCCGCTCTTGCATAACCAGGAGATTGAAGCATCAATTTTCCTATGTGGACAGAGTCCGTATTTCGGCTCACATCCCATGCCATCTTCCGAGCCTGCGTCACAACTGGAAGGAAGACAAAGAAAAATGTCATCTGTTGGATGGAAGGTAAAACTTCTCATCACCCAACTGGAAGATCCGTTGCCCTTCTCCGGCCTGTAGTTGGTCATCAGGATCTGGTGCGGCA
Organism: Agave tequilana; assembly: GCA_038442645.1. Lineage (NCBI taxonomy): Eukaryota > Viridiplantae > Streptophyta > Magnoliopsida > Asparagales > Asparagaceae > Agave > Agave tequilana. The sequence continues at coordinate 260,317 of JAVJIF010007657.1, forward strand.
TCCCCGAACATGAAACCGGGCTTCCTATAAGTTCGACGGTCGACATCTTCAAGGGGAGCCGTAGTCAGAATACTCCTCGTGGTGTGCTGGTCATCGCCGTAAATAAGCGTGTCTCGGACGACAGAACTCTGCTCACTAAACAAAGAAGCTTGCCCTTGAAATTACAAGCTTATATTGCCATCAACTCCCCTAGTCATCCCGAATAGGCTGTTTGAAGGACCAGGAGTATAGTGCACTGCAGAACAAAATGAACTATGATTAGTTCACCAGCCAAGCGAACATGAAGACATAAATTTCACCAAGGCATAGTCTCGCCCAGTGAGCAAAGCCAGCAAGGCGATAGCTTCAACAAAGCTTAATCTCGCGGACAAGTCTGCATTTTGCAGAAAATGCCCAAGTATTAACTTCGCTTAAGCAAAGTGGTATAGCCCTAAAGGCTGACGTCATCAAAAGGGCATTATGGTCAAAAACCATTCTTGACGGCCATGATCGAAGGGACAGACCCGTACCCTATTCCTCAACAGGACGAAGACAGCCCAAGCAATAGCTTCGTACAGAAGCTTAGACAAGAACTGTTCAGTTCTTAGTTCCCCGTCCAAGAAAATAGGGAAATTCAGGGAAATGGATTCCCTAACAATAACAGATCATGCTCGATCGTTCTGGATTCATCCAAAGATAGCCAAATATCGGCTTTGAAATAGAGACGGCAGTCTCTAATCAAAAGGGAAAATCCCTTACCGGCAATTGGTCGCTCGATGACCGAAGGAGGAGAAGGACCCTCCGCTGCAGAAATGGCCACTTCTTTTCCCGCTCGTCTCTTGGGCGCCATTGAAGAGCTACGGAAGCTTTCAAACATTCTAAATGGAGAGGAAAGAGGAAGAAGAAGAGTCAAAGGTCTTTAAAAATTTTAAGTAAAGAGATCTGCTCTTTCTCAGCCCGATCGGGCTTTTATAGGCCAAACAGCGCCTGAAACGATGCCTTGTAAACAGTACAGGCTATCGTTTCTAATTAATTCGAAATGCCGCCTAAAGTGCATTCCCGAGAAGCGCTGCTTCAGCCACTAAGGCTTAACCTCGCCAATGAGCCAAAGTGCGGACTTCGCACAAATTCATCAAGAACTTCGCCAAAAAGATTGCCTTAGCCCACTAAAGGCACAGTTCGCCGACATGCCAGTTTCGCGCGAAGCTCATTCAAAAAAGGACCCTGTCCTTAACTCTGCACAAAGTTTAGCCCCGCTATGGCCAAAATTCTCAATGAAGGCAGGCAAAAATCAGATGAGCAGAAAATGAACTTTCATTGATTTAAGAGGAAATGTACATTGATACTACATCAAAGTTGTATTTCATACAACAGATTCAGTTGCTCAACTAGATCATTTGCGCAAAAGGCATACAAGTGATTTTATCGGCTTCTAAGCCAGACCAACCGGACACGAAAGGCCTTCCTCCTGCACAAGGCCGTAACCAGTTGTGCCACGAGGACAGGGCCATAATTTTCCACATAATGGCAGATTTTGCCACCAGGAAGCTGGATCACCTTTGATGAAAATTGGCAATGAACTTATCGCCGCCAACATGATAGATCATCTATAATGGGAATTGGCAGTG